>JAPQWV010001585.1:0-81154 GCA_027422505.1 Craterostigma plantagineum
CATACTTTTTCAAGTAGGATGCCGCTCCCTCAAAGTAGAATCTTCACGACTCACAAACAGTGCTGGTGCTTTCTCTAGATCGTTCATGGCTATGAATCAGATAGCAGATAAGAAGTTGATCGCATTCCTAAATGTAGAATTCGCATCGGAAATCCAGAGATCGGTACGACGATGATCGCCTCGAGTCGTACTCGAGATTTACCCCGTAAGAACTTCCGGCCCGACACCGTATCCACGTTAGAGTACTGCACGTATCAATCAGCAAGTGTTGAAAATTTTGTGCTGCCCCATTCACACGCAGACGACAAACGTGTAGGAGTGTAGTGGACTAGCCGATGAAATGGTCCATGGAAAGGAAGAGTCCTCTTTGCCCACCGGTACCGCAAAAATGAGAAAGACCAACAGCCAAAGTCCCAACTTCAGTGCGTACTGCCACTGCGATAGCCACCAATCCAGGATGTTGGCACGTGTCCCGCAAAGAATGTGAGCAACGCATTTGAGGCAACACGATGCTCGTTGAAATCGTATATCCAACAATACATGTCCCAAACAATCACGTTGAATTTTCAATCATGTAATTACAAATATTCAAAAATATTGATAAATCACAAGTGGGCTATCCTAAGCTCCATATACCCTACTTGTCTGAACGTATCTTGACTGTCGGAAACCACAAGAGATCCACCTGTTGATTTTGTCCTTTGCATCACAGCTTTGAACGATGGTTGTAATAGCCGTAAATTTAATACGGGATTTGGATGTAATTAAAAATGTAATATTGTGGATTAAGAATAGAGTAAATTAATCTAAAGTCTTGAAACGAAAATATAAAATTTTTATAGTTTCAAATTAAAAGCAAAACCTATTTAAAGAATATATGAAAATAACAATATAAAGTTTATAATATGGGGTCATGTTTGATAGGATAATAATACAGGAACTTATGAAGTTGGGCACACGTGATTATGCCCCAAATCTTTTAGATAAACTTCAATAATTCCATTACTTAAGCTTGAGGAAAGTAATACTCACCACCTTGACATGTCGATTACGAGTATTCCTAGAAAGAACTTATGTATATCTTATCCAATTCAAATACTCCTCAAACGAAAAGCCGGAGCACTTAATACGAAACTAAGTAGAAAGAAACCAAGGGAGAGAAGAAGGAAGTTCTTAGGAAGCTCAAACCCTTAAACTAACTCGTAAAGAAGTCGAAATTAAAGGAGGTGAGAATTATACTATTTTTACGTGACTTTCTCATAGTTAATATATATGTTTATACGCTCTTACCTTGCATAATCATGGTGGGTTGTAGGAGGTGTCGATTATACTAGGGATAGTTGAGAGCATAAATTCTTGGGTTTCGTTCATGCTTAGTAATATCTTAGTATGCATAACATATTTCCAAAATATATATGTTTATATATGATTCTAATGCTAATCAGAAGAGGCTCGGTAATTGTCATTTTTTGAAAACCCTAAGACTTTGGGAATCGGCTTAGATGAATGAGAATTAAGGGTATATGAATTTTAATGATCTCGAAGTACACGTGTCCTTTTGAACTCATAGTATTCAGTAGAAGTTGTTGTAGACCGTACCACATTCTGGGTTAGGAATAAGTTCGAATCTGATCTTAATATATATGAATTTTATTTTTAGGGTTTTTGGGGAGAATCACAATTTTTAGAAGATCTCGACATGGTACCATACCACCAAAGATTTCGAGATCTAATAGCCTTATCATAATAAATTTCAAGATGTGATAAATAGATTTCGAGATCCAATTACCTTCGCATAGATAGATCTCGAGATATAATAACTAGAATGATTTGAGGTATATAATAAGATCTCGAGATGTGTAATAGGAAGATTTCGAAATGAATAATAGAAAGATTTCGAAATGCACAATGGAAAGATTTCGAGATATACAATGAAAAGATTTCGAGATATATAGTAAAGAGACTTCGAGATGTATCATAGAATTCGACATAAGATCTCGATATTAGTAAGACTTCGACAACTTCATAAAGATTTCGGCATCCCCTTATTCATGTTCGGCAAGGTCTCGACATTAGTCAGATTTCGACATAAGATCTCGATATTAGTAGGACTTCGCAACTTCATAAAGAATTCAGCATGAATTATTTAGGGTTTGTGAGTAGTCTTCGATCTTGTGAATAAAAGTGGGTTTCGACACTTAAAATAATTTCAGCATTTTAAAAGTTTTCTACACTTAATAAATTTTGGTATTTTAGGGTTTTGCTATTTCTAGGGTTTTTGATATTTTTAGGGTTTATTTATTTTTAGGGATTTCATTATTTAATGGTTTTCATGAATTTTAGGGTTTTAATAATTTTAGCATTTTCGAAACTTATATGACTTAGTAAATATATTGATATGAAAATATTTTCAATACTCACAGGTTTGAAGCGTAGGGAATTTACCAATTACATGACAAATTTTACCAGGAGGACAGGTAGGTGAATCATTCATCTACGACACGTAAATGCTTACCTGCTACTATGTGATTATGTGATTCGATGATTTACGTGTTTTACGTATGTTTTATGTGGCATCACATTTTCATGTGTATCACGTATATGCATGCATCGCACGACACTGTGAGGGATAATGACCACATTAATGGTGACACCTTAAGGTGTCGATTGAACGGGGTAGAGTGTGCCGATTGTGGCAGTCAGACTCGTAGCGAAGTTGAGGTGGACTCGCGGGGCACCTGACGGGAGACAGACGTGAGCGATCTGTCTACTCGGGCGTGAGCGACCCGAGGTGCAAACCGTTGGATGAGTTGTGTAGCGGAAGGAGCGACCTGATAGGAGGACGTTGACGTGATCGATCAGCGCACTATCAGTGTGGGCACCGTTAGTCTGGCGTTAGTGACGAGATGATATATTTTATTTTATTGCGTGCGAGGTGCCGAGTCCAGCCTAAGGCCCTGATATTGATATCGATAGAAATGTGAGAACGAGAGTGCATTATATCATGTTGTGAGAATTGGAATTGGGGTTGAGTGCACGCTGCATTGCATATTCACCTACTGGGCAATAGCTCAGTCTTTTATGTGTTGTAGGTGTGGACGAGCCCGACGTCGACGAACGTCAGGGCTAAGTTAGCTGCTGGTGGCAGTGACTCCACGGGCTTTTGAGGGCGAGAGCGGTACATGTATGTGACCTGTGGAGTGGCGTAGTGGGTTAGGATATTTTTGGGGTTTCGGCCCATGTACAGAGACCGTTTTGTAAAATGACGCTTTATGATATGTATATTAATTTATTTAAAAGTGTTTGTTAGACGGTCATTTTGCTAGAGCTTCTACGGAGACTTTACCCCTAGTACGGAACCCGGATCAACCGCCGATTCGACCTCCACTCATTCCCGCGCGAGTTTTTACTTTGACAAATGAGGAGGCCGAAGCGAACCCTTCAGTAGTAATGGGTACGTTGACTATCTACGACGTGCCGACATCTTTATTGATTGACTCTGGAGCCACACATTCATTTGTGTCGGATAAGTATGTGGAAAAGGTGGGAATATCTCCTACCTTATCTGAATGCAATTATGTAGTTACTTTGCCGCACGGTGATCCGATGCGCATTAACTAGGTGCTAAAAGGATGTTCCATGAACATTGAGGGTAGAGATCTGAGCGTCGACCTAATAATGATCCCAATGAACGACTATGACGTCATCTTTGGGATGGATTGGCTTTCAAGATATGGGGCCATCATAGATTGTAATAAGAAGGTCGTGAAACTCCAATTGCCCGAAGAAGAGGTGTTCACTTTTCGGGTAAGGCAAGTTCGAACCGTATTCCACGAATTTCTGCTTTAAAGACTCAACGACTTTTGAGGTCCGATTGTGAGTCTTTTCTTGCATACGTGGTGAAGGCGGAGGAATTACCTCAGTCAGAACCAAAAGACGTGTCGATAGTCAACGAATATGCCAATGTATTTCCCGATGATCTCCGGGGTTACCCCCTGATCGAGAAATACAATTCACAATAGAACTGATGCCGGGGTCTGCCCCAATCTCAAAAGCTCCATATCGCCTAGCGCCTAATGAACTGAAGGAGTTGAAGGAACAACTGGAGGATTTACTGTAGAAAGAGTTTATCCAACCTAGTTTTTCACTGGGGAGCACCAGCCCTATTTGTACGGAAGAAGGATGGGTTGATGCGACTATGTATCAACTTTATAGATGAATAAGATTACTATCAAGAATAAATATCCCTTGCCTAGGATCGTCGATCTGTTCGATCAGTTACAGGGTGCCACGGTATTCTCAAAAATAGATCTCCGTTCGGGATACCATCAATTAAAGATCAGGGAGACAGATGTTCCTAAAATGGCTTTCAGTATGAGGTACGGCCATTATGAATTTTTGGTCATGCCCTTCGGACTAACAAATGCCCCAGCTGCGTTTATGGATCTAATGAATCAAATTTTAAAGACTATCTCGACCGCTTTGTAATCATCTTTATTGACGATATCCTGATCTATTCTAAGATGAAGGAAGAACACGAGAATCATTTACGAATCGTCTTAGGAATCCTACGAGAGAAACAACTCTGCGCCAAATTCAAGAAATGTGAATTTTTGATTGAGCAGGTAGCCTTCTTGGGACACGTGATTTCAGGGAATGGAATCTCTGTGGACTCGAGTAAGATTGAGGTCGTGAACAATTGGCCACCAACGACTACTCCAACCGAGGTCCGACGTTTTCTAGGACTTGCGGGATACTACCGTAAGTTCACAGCTGACTTCTCAAGTATTGCTTCAACCTTGACGAATCTTACAAGGAAGAATGTACCTTTCAAGTGGACTGAAGCGTGCGAACAAAGTTTTCAGGAGCTAAAGAAACGACTTACTACAGCCCCTGTTCTGACAATACCCTGGGGAATTGGAGGATTCTCGGTCTACAGCGACGCCTCGAAGAACGGACTGGGATGCGTATTGATGTAGAGCGGTAAAGTAATTGCTTACACCTCCCGACAACTGAAGGAATACGAGAAGAATACCCGACCCATGACTTAGAATTAGCAGCAATGGTCGCTTTAAAGATATAGAGGCATTACCTTTACGGAGAAAGGGTGAGATTTTCACAGACCACAAGAGCTTGAAGTACTTCTTCACTGAGAAGGAGTTAAACATGAGACAACTACGATGGCTGGAGCTTGTGAAGGACTACGATTGTGTCATTAATTATCATCCGGGCAAGGCAAACGTAGTCGTAGATGTGCTCAGTCGAAAGACGATGAGCACGGAATTGCACAGACTTGGAGTGGCGGTAGTTGACTTAGGTGAAGTCGAAACGAAACTAGGAACATTAACTCTTCAGCCTACATTGCTAGAACGAATCAGAAAGGCCCAAGGAGAGGACAAATTTTATTTAAAGGTGAAAGATGCACTTCCTGAAGACTTCAAAATCCGGGAAAAGGGAACTTTAATATACAGGAATCGATTGTACGTGTCCAGCAGCGAAGAGTTACAAGGAACGATAATGACAGAAGCGCACACAACTATCTACTCCATACACCCGGGCTCGACCAAAATGTACCAAGACTTGCGAATCACGTATTGGTGGCCGGGAATGAAAAAGGACATAGCGGCGTTCGTAAATCAATGTATGACGTGCCAGCTGATAAATGCCGAACACCAACGACCAGCTGGAACTCTACAGCCTTTACCAATACCCGAATGGAAGTGGGACCACATCACTATGGATTTCTTCGTGGGTTTACCCAAGACGACGAAAGGCCATGATGCTATTTGGGTGGTTGTAGACCGCCTGACGAAATCAGCCCATTTCCTTCCAATCAGCTCTACTTTTCCATGGAACGCTATGCTGAATTATATATTCAGGAAATAATCCGACTCCATGGAATTCCAACCTCTATTGTCTCGGATCAAGATTCGAGATTTCTATCCAACTTTTGGTAGAGCTTACAGCTATGGGAACTAAGCTCTCGTTCAGTACTGCATATCATCCCCAGACCGACGGGCAGTCTGAACGAACGATCCAAACACTTGAAGATATATTAAGAGCGTGTGTGTTAGACTTCAAGGGAAACTGGAGTAAATACCTATCGCTGATCGAATTTTCCTATAACAACAGCTTCCATGCTACCAACAGAATGGCACCGTATGAGGCATTATACGGGCACAAATGCCGATCTCCAGCTATTGGAACGAAACCGGAACGAGCTCTATTAGGACCAGATATGATTCGAAGAATGACGGAAGCGGTAATGAAAATTCGGGAAAGGATGCGAACTACCCAGAGTCGACAGAAGAGTTATGCAGACCATCGACGACGACCTTTGGAGTTCGCAGAAGACGATCAAGTATTTCTAAAGATCTCCCCAATGAAAGGCGTAAAGCGCTTTGGACGAAAGGGCAAGCTAAGCCCCAGATATATAGCCATTCATAATCATCAAACGAGTGGGCGAAGTCGCGTATCAATTAGAGTTGGCAGCTTCCCTATCGCAAGTTCACGACGTATTTCATGTATCGACATTACGAAAGTACGTCACGGACCCGAGCCACGTTATTCAGAACGAGATTCTTTATCAACAACTCAAGCCTGACTTGAGTTACGAAGAGAGGCTAGTAGAGATTTTGATGTAAGCAACTTCGGAATAAGACTATTCCATTAGTTAAAGTATTGTGGCGAAATCAATTATGAGGAAGCCACTTTGGAGCGTGAGGATGATATGGGGTTCGTTATCACGAGTTATTCCAATCGGCATAATTTCGGGGACGAAATTTCTTTAAGGGGGGAGGATGTAATAGCCGTAAATTTAATACGGGATTTTGGATGTAATTAAACATGTAGTATTGTGGATTAAGAATAGAGTAAATTAATCTGAAGTCCTGAAACGAAAATATAAAATTTTATAGTTTCAAATTAAAAGCAAAACCTATTTAAAGAATATATGAAAATAACAATATAAAGGTTTATAATATTGGGTCATGTTTGATAGGATAATAATATAGGAAGTTGGGCACACGTGATTATGGCCCCAAATTCTTTTAGATAAACTTCAACAATTCCATTACTTAAGCTTGAGGGAAAGTAATAGTCACCACCTTGTCATGTCGATTATGAGTATTCCTAGAAAAGAACTTATGTATATCTTATCCAATTCAAATACACCTCAAACGAAAAGCCGAAGCACTTAATACGAAACTAAGTAGAAAGAAACCAAGGGAGAGAAGAAGGAAGTTCTTAGCAAGCTCAAACCCTTAAGCTAACTCGTAAAGAAGTCGAAATTAAAGGAGGTGAGAATTATACTATTTTTACGTGACTTTCTCATAGTTAATATATATGTTTATACGCTCTTACCTTGCATAATCATGGTGGGTTGTAGGAGGTGTCGATTATACTAGAGATAGTTGAGAGCATAAATTCTTGGGTTTCGTTCATGCTTAGTAAATCTTAGTATGCATAACATATTTCCAAAATATATATGTTTATATATGATTCTAATGCTAATCAAAAGAGGCTCAGTAATTGTCATTTTTAGAAAACCCTAAGACTTTGGGAATCGGCTTAGATTAATGAGAATTAAGGTTATATGAATTTTAATGATTTCGAAGTACACGTGTCCTTTTGAACTCATAGTATTCAGTAGAAGTTGTTTTAGACCGTACCACATTTTGGGTTAGGAATAAGTTTGAATCTGATCTTAATAATATATGAATTTTATTTTTAGGGTTTTTGGGAGAATCACGATTTTTAGAAGATCTCGACATGGTATCATACCACCAAAGATTTCGAGATCCAATACCCTTATCATAAATAGATTTCAAGATGTGATAAATAGATTTCGAGATCCAATGACCTTCGCATAGATAGATCTCGACATATAATAACTAGAAAGATTTCGAAGTATATAATAAGAAGATCTCGAGATGTGTAATAGGAAGATTTCGAAATGAATAATATTAAGATTTCGAAATGCACAATGGAAAGATTTCGAGATATACAATGAAAAGATTTCGAGATATACAATGAAAAGAGACTTCGAGATGTATAATAGAATTCGGCAAAAGATCTCGATATTAGTCAGACTTCGACAACTTCATAAAGATTTCGGCACCCCCTTATTCATGTTCGGCAAGGTCTCGACATTAGTAAGATTTCGACATAAGATCTCGATATTAGTAGGACTTCGACAACTTCATAAAGAATTCGGCATGAATTATTTAGGGTTTGTGAGTAGTCTTCGATCTTGTGAATACGAGGGTTTCGACACTTAAAATAATTTCAGCATTTTAAAAGTTTTCTACAGTTAATAAATTTTCGGTATTTTAGGGTTTTGCTATTTCTAGGGTTTTGATATTTTTAGGGTTTATTATTTTTAGGATTTTTAATGTTTTCATGAATTTTAGAGTTTTAATAATTTTAGCATTTTCGAAACTTATATGACTTAGTAAATATATTGATATGAAAATATTTTCAATACTCAGAGGTTCGAAGCATAGGGAATTTACCAATTACGTGACTAATTTTATTAGGAGGACAGGTATGTGAATCATTCATCTACGACACGTAAATGCGTACCTGCTACTACGTGATTATGTGATTCGATGACTTACGTGTTTTACGTATGTTTTATGTGGCATCACATTTTCATGTGTATCACGTATAAGCATGGCATCGCACGACATTGTGAGGGATAATGACCACATTAGTGGTGACACCTTAAGGTGTCGATTGAACGGGGTAGAGTGTGCCGATTGTGGCAATCAGACTCGTAGCGGAGTTGAGGTTGGACTCGCGGGGCACCTGATGGGAGACAGACGTGAGCGATCTGTCTACTCGGGCGTGAGCGACCCGAGGTGCAAACCGTCAGATGAGTTGTGTAGCAAAAGGGGAGACCTGATAGGAGGATGTTGACGTGATCGATCAGCGCACTATCGGCGTGGGCACCGCTAGGCTGGCGTTAGCGACCATATGATATATTTTATTTTATCTACGATATATGTGTCCGTAATGTCGATATTATAGCCTCCGTAGAAGACCATCGAGATCACGTACTCGAGGGGCTCTTTGATATGATCACCAGTTGTTAGTCTGATGCTGCTCTGGTGATGGTCGTCGTCCAAGAGGTAACACAAGCAATATGAAAATTTGGTTGTCGAACTCTGGTATAAAATCAAAAGCGATCTTGCCCCTCGCAATCCCAGAATACCATCCATGTCGATGTCTATCATGTCCGAACAACCAAAGAAGAAAACTCTTCCATACTTTCTCAACTAGGATGCCCGCTCTCTCGAAGTATAAATCTTCACGACTCACAACACAGTTGGTGCTTTCCCTAGATACGTAATGGCTGTGAATCAGACAGCGGGTACGATGTTGATCGCATTCTTGAATGTAGAATTCGGACCGGAAATCCAAAGCTCTGTACGACTATGATCGCCTCTGTAGAAAAATTGTAATTGTGCTTGATTTCATTAGTTGTCCTTGTAATTTGGGGCTTTACTTATATTAGTCTTTAGATTAAGGACTAGTTAGATATTTATACCAAGATTGTTGGTATAAATACTTGTAAATGAATTGAGCTGAATAGAGAAAGTTTAGAGAATTGATCCGAATGGCTTGCAAATCGATTTCTAGAGAGAGAAACAACAGTAACTTTCTCACTCTAATTGAATTCTCTCTCGTGTTCTTATTTTGAGTTTTTCGATCGAATTCAATTGATCATCTAAACGATCGAATTGCTATGGTTTATAGCCTAGGATCGTAGAGTTGTTAATCTGAGGACCTAACAATTGGTATCAGAGCAGATTCGTTCTGTATTGAATCGTAAATTGTTAGAATTGGATCGAAATTTTATTTCGAACACTGTTCCATCGAAGAACAGATTTGGCGCGAAAAGATTTTCGATCCAATAGCTTAATTCTGTGCTTAATTGACTTGAATTTGATGTTTCTGTGCTCAGTTAAGTGCTAAATGTTGATTACGATCAAATCTGTAGCTGTTTGAACGTTGAATTGAGGATTAACTTGATTCTGGAATTTTACTGTTGACGAAGAACATGAAGAACACGTTCTGATTTTGATTAAATTCTATATATTTTGCTTCATAACGTGTTTAATTGTTTGTTCGTGCGTGATTAGTACTTGATTGCGAGCGATTACCTGAAATTTCACTGTCTAATTCCTTGTTTTTGCTCGAATTTGTGTTAATCGTATTCTGTGAATTTTTCTCGATTGTCCTAATTTTTCTCGCTAGGGTTTGCGATCGGATTAGTTTCTCGATCGAAAAACTTGGCGCGAGAATTTTTCTCGGTCAGAATACGAAATCAGCGCTAGAATCGTCATCACCAAAAACGATTTTAGTTAGAAATATTTCTCGAGCATTATTCAGCGAAAAACTTTTTCGAGAGAGACTATGACTTGGCATGCGTAAAAACTTTCTCTCGAAAAACTTTTTCGGTCAAACATTTAACGTCTGACCAGGCGAAAATCATTTACACGCGAGAAACTTTTCTAGTCAACAGATTTATTTTGACTTGTCGAGAAACTTACTAACGTACTGTTTCTTTACGATCGAAATAAATTCACGATCAAGAAATTTTTCTCGACCAAATGATTTTAAGCAATTTTTCTCTCTCGTAAAATATCTCGCTGACAAAATTCTCGCAGGAGAACAGTATATACATTCTATATCGACGAAATTAAGTTCGATCAAACTTCAAAGATTGAATCGAAAATAATTGTCGATCTAATTTTCGAATCAAACGCTACTAACTAATTTTGTCACTTGTGAAGCACTTTACATCATTTTCATCCTTCAAAACAATCAAAGAAGATCCTTCAACAACTCGAACACTACAATAAAAACATGGATGCATACTCACTCGGAAATGACAACCGTCCGCCGATCTTGCAAAGAGGCGAATACACAGTGTGGAGAAGCCGCTTCCTGAATTTCATAGCTCTAAAAGATCAAGCAAAATATCTACTGCAGTCCCTTGAAGAGGGACCGGCACAGTTCTGGGTTCATGTGCCCGGGGACGAATCAGCTACTCCAGTCATTCCAGCTTCTAGGCGACTAAAGGAGCCTAGAGAATACTCTCTGGAGGAAAGAGCTCGAGCTAAGGCTGATCTAGTAGCCATGAATACCCTTATGCAGAGGATCCCCAACGATATATACAGACAAATCGACAGCCTTTCATCGGCTAAGGGGATGTGGGATGAGCTGCATAGGATGATACAAAGGACGAAAGTTGGCATAAAGGCCAAGAAGGCAAACATTCTCACTGCATACGACTCCTTCAAAGCTAAGCCGGAGGAGAGCCTATACGAAATCTACCAACGATACCTCACTCTTCTCAACGAGCTGAGGAAGATAGAAATAACAAAGACAAACATGGAAACAAACATTAGATTTCTATCTTCTCTGCCCACGGAATGGAAGAAAATATCCACACAAATACAACAAAATAAAGATCTCGAAGAGTTGGATGTCCATGCCGTGTTCGATAATCTAGCTCAACATCAGGATGATATCCGAGAGATTATCAAAGAGCAGAATAGCAAACAAACCGATGACACGGTTGCCTTAGTCTCGGAGAAGAGGAGCACAAGATCAAGAAAAGAAAAGATCGTTAGGCCACCTTCATCATCGGAGTCGGAAGATGAATCGGACTGCGACATAGAACCGAACATGAAAGCCCTTGGAAAGCAGTTAGCTCTCATTGGACAAATGATGAGCAAGAAGTACTTCAAGAAGAAGTCTTCAACCTCGGCCAACAGACTTCGAACTACAAGCTCCAAGAACAAAGAACGTGCTCCGGAGAGTTCCAAGGTCAAGAACCCCAAAGAGACTAACAAATGCTTTAATTGTGGCAAAGCAGGTCACTTCGCCAGAGAGTGCACTCTCCCGAAGAAGAGAGATGCAAACTACTACTCCAGGAATCTTCAATTGACAAAACAGAAAGAAGCTGGAGTAGCTCTCATGGCCGAGCAGGACCAATGGCTCGAGGACATGTCGAGATCCGAAGAAGAGAACTTAGGCCTCATGGCTCGTCTTGACAACGAAATGGACGCCGAAACATCCACTCATACGGACGACGACAACGCATCCACGTCTTCAAATGAGGTAGTCTCTCACTCCACATTATTGACCATGTTAGATTCGTATCAATTAGCATACACTAACATGAAACGTGAGCAGGAAAGTGTTAAGGAAGTAGAGATCAAACTTGAAAGAGCTCAGGAGAAGATAAATAGTCTCGAATCAGACCTTAGAAGCTCTAGTGCAAAAATAGAAGAACTTACTAAGAGCTTACATTGTAGAGAGACTAGTCAACCTCCTTTAGGACAGCATAGTGAAAAGATTAAAGAGTTAGAAGATAGGCTAGCAAATAACTACAATTGTCTGGTTAGGAATCTCAATGAGAAAGCTACCTTAAATTGTAGGATAACCGAAGCTACCTCTAAGATCACTGACTTAGAAGCTCAATTAGAAATATCTAACGCTAAGGTTAGTGAGCTTAGTAAGGAACTAGACACCTGTCAAGCCACCAAACTGACGGTAGAAAATAATTATGCTCTCCTAAGTGAGGAACGCAGGAAGCTGTATGCAAAAATTAAAAAATTAGATGATCTCCTTACGCGTAGGGGACACTCTGAACAGACGATATTCTTAAACAAGCCCAAGGATATAGAGTTTTATAATCCAATTGAAGGCATAGGTTACACTAACCCACGTATTTTACAAAAGAAATGTATGACATTAAGAACATGGGTTTAGCTGCAACCTATCTTAGGAACATTACGGAATCGACGTATGAAAATGCGTTTGATTCATCTATCAAACAAGCCTCACATGGGCCTGAGATCCCCTTTGACTATAGTGACCTAATTGAAAAGGACAAAAATAGGAAACCTACTCTAACACCTGTCAGCGAATTAGCTCAAGTTCTACCTCCGGACTCTCAAGAATACCACAAGGAAGTCAAAAAGGTTAATTATCAAAATTCTCTCTACAAACCCCCTATCATAAAACATATAGAGGAGTCACAAGCGAAACTAGACAAAGAAAGAGAGAAGTTCGAAGCTGAAAAGAAAAAATTCTATAAGGAGATGGAAAATCTCAAGGCTTCCTCGTCCTCCCAAACTATCTCACACGCTATCATAAAAAGCGTGAAAATAGAAAAATCGCCTTCGAAAGATCAAAAGAGCATTAATTATTCTGTTAAAAGTGCTAAGACTAATTTTACTTTACCTACGTCCACATGGAGCGTAGAGCCAGCACCGACTACGAAGGCGAGAGTGTCTAGTCCTAAAATAAAGAAGGAGCGAGTAGATTTAAATGTTTCTGAACATGTTATCCCTTCTGTCAAAACAAAAGACACTCGTAGTAATAAAAGAGCCATTTCTACGTTCAAAATAATTGCTTCTACGTGCTCAATTCAGCCCATCACCTATAGAAGTTAAAATACCGAAATAGGCTCTAGATCGAAAATTACTACTAATCATTCTGAAACAAATGCCAAAAGGAAAAATCTTAGGAAACAAGATCCAGCCATAAAGAAAGCTTATGGCGCCGTACATGACTATACTCACCTAAGGTATCCCGTAGAAATTAAATCCCCCAAGCACCTTAGGAGACTATCACAAGAAAAGATCTTTTCCTCAGTCAAACCTTTCAAGGCATTTGTACGAGCTGAAGTTAACCTTCCCTGCAAGGTTCAACCCAAATGGGTTCCTAAATCTCCGCCTAGGACGACAAAAGCCAAAAGGGCCAAGTCTCCTACAGAGGCAAAACCCAAACTCACTTCTCCAAAAGTGCAATGGGTTATTAAGACTCTTCCAGAAATAGATTTAGGAGTCACATCTGAACCTAAAATGAATCTGCTAATCTGAGAGGACCCATGCTTAAGTGGGTACCTAAAGCTCTCTAAATTGTTTTTGCAGATCCATCATGTGTGGTACCTCGACTCTGGTTGCTCCACACACATGACTGGTAAACAAGAGCTTGCTGAGCAACTACAAAGACCGACCAAATGGCAAAGTCAGATTTGGGAACAATGATTCAGCCCCGATTATAGGATTTGGGGATATCATTTTGAAGAATCTGACCATCAAAGATGTCTCATACGTCGAAGGCCTCCTCCATAACTTGTTCAGCATAGGCCAATTCTGTGACAAAGGCTTCCAGGTGGTCTTCCATGCTGACCGGTGCAGAATTTTGGATAGTCAGGACACAGAACTCCTTCAAGGACTTCGGAAATCCAATCTTTACACGATCAACCTGACGTCCGTGAGGCCTCCGACAGCTGTATGCCTCATTTCTCAGATTGATATACATAGGAACAGCCTATGGCATCAACGACTGTCTCATCTAAACATGAAAGCTCTTCAACGTCTTTCTACGAAAAAGTTGGTCCACGGTCTTCCAACTATACAACTACAAAGGGAGCATCATTGTTCGGCATGTCACCTAGGAAAAATGAAGCGAGCATCTCATCACGTCAAGAAAATTGCGTCTACTTCTCGACCATTGGAACTAATTCACATGGATCTCTGTGGTCCGATGCAGACTCAGAGTATCAATGGAAGAAAGTATGTCCTAGTGATTGTAGATGACTATTCTCGCTACACGTGGACAAAGTTCCTCCGAACGAAAGATGAGGCCGGTGACTTGATAATCAATTTTGTGAACACAACTCAAAATCTGCTGCAACAGACTATTCAAGTTGTTCGAACAGACAACGGCACTGAGTTCAAAAACAACCACCGCAGTGAGTTTTATCAAAAACTTGGAATAAGTCAACAATTTTCAGCCGCCAAAACACCCCAGCAAAATGGGGTCGTCGAAAGGAAAAATCGAACACTAGTGGAAGCCGCTCGTACAATGCAGATCCAGTCAGGACTTGCACACTTTCTATGGGCTGAAGCAGTCAATACCGCTTGTTTTACTCAAAACAGGATGGTGGTTCACAAACGGTTCAACAAGACTCCGTACGAGATTGCAAATAATAGAGTGCCCAATATCTCTTTCTTTAAAGTCTTCGGGTGCAAGTGCTTTGTGGCGAACGACCGAGAACAACGTGCAAAGTTCGACCCTAAAGCATTCGAAGCTACATTTGTCGGGTATACTTCAACTTCAAAAGCGTACCGAGTATACATCAAGTCCAACCGAACTATTAAGGAAAGCTATAATGTCACTTTTCACGAAGTGGCAGAGATGGCTTCTGGTCAACTCAGTCCAGGACCCGTGCCTAACCCGATGGTTCCTGCTCAAATCAGTTCAGGACCCGTGCTCAACCCGACGGCTTCTGAAGACAACATTTCAGAACCCGTAATCACTGGTGTGTTGGCACAAAACCAACAGAAGATGGCCACAACATCAAAGTCAATGTCAGACGAAGCAACGAGACTTGCAATAGACGACTTGGAATCTCTCTTCGAACCAGTATATTGTGACGCCCCGACTTCCTAACCGCCTAACCTAGCGCATTTCTACGTGCCTAGCGAGTTTGCAAATAAAGAAGTGCACCGAAAACGCGTACAAATTTTTCATTTTTCATATATCGAATGAAACATTGTTCTATACAGGACAAAAGAATGCATGTCGAACATCAGGTTCCAGACATGGTCTAACTACAACGGCGAAGGTGTGTCGCACAACAAAAGCTCCTATGCGCCCGGCCTCACAGGTCGTCATCCACACACACACGTCCACCCCCAAAAGCAGCACGAAGCTCCAAAAGGTTGGCCTAGCCTTCAAGACGCGGTCACATACCGTGATCGCCGGTGCCTACAACACACAACGTAAGGAATGAGCCACCGAGGCTCAGTAAGCAGAAATCATGCATGTATGCACGTGTCGCTCCCCCGCATCGGCAATCCGCGCCAATGTATATAACACTCGCAAAGGCAATCCACGCCGATGCACATAACGCTCGCAAAGGCAAATCGCGCCGATGCATATAACATCCGTACCAACGTACTCAGACTAATGTCACTCAGGGCCCTCGGCTAATCTCACTATGCACCACAAAGAGCTCACGTCCACCGGGGACAAATAGACAGCGGTCCACACCGGATGGCCATGCCCTAGGATGCACATCGTTCCCCTAGGTTGCCATATGTACCCGGTCGTCCCCGACTGCTGGCGGTCGCTCACGCTGGTAGCCCACTCTGAGGTTGCCTACCCCAGGGTTCCACCCTGTGTCGCTTATACCCTCAGGTCGCACCCTCCAGGTCGCACCTTACCGCCACGGGCCATGCCCAAATCCTATCCATAGGATATCAATATATATATATCTAAAATAATAGTACGACGACGCTAAAACGCCGCCCTGGTAGCATAGTAGAAAGCCCCTGACTCAACTACGAGTCGACACCCTTGCCCACATCGGCAAGTCCTCGTCGCGTACAAGCGACACCTTATTACGCACACTCAATCCCACGACCCTCCCTCACGAGTTCGTGTGTGCACGTGAATATGCATATGCAGATGCAGGTAAATGCAACGTAGACTTACCACATTTAAATACTTTAATCAATTCACTACTTCATGAAACCACGTAAGCACATAGTCACGCAAATTAGGCACGTAAAACAAGTTGTGTGTCGTAGTTGGACTTCTACTTACCTGGAGTCCGTAGATTAGCAGTCACTTGACCCGTAAGTGTTCCTAAGTCCCGACCTTAGGCATGAAATATTGGTGTCAGTGCGCTATTTTATTTAATGGTTTAGGTATGCTAATCTTCGAGCCCTAAATGTATATCATAGGTTAAAATAGATTTCAAGTTGTTGGTTAAATTAAATCTCGACATTATAAGAAAATCTCGAGCTATTGTTTTCGAAATAAATCTCGGGTCTGATAAATCTCGAGCTTGATCTCGAGATTTTTAGGTGAATTTATATATATAATAGGCCTCGACATTGTTATCGACATTCGAAACAGAAAATGTCGACATGTCTCAACATGGATCTCGATATTTATTATTTGTTGACCTCGACATTTATTTTGGTAAGGGTTCGACATTTGGGCTGTTGAAGGATCTCGACATTTCATAAGGGCTCGACATTTTGACCTCTCGACATTATCTTCCAGTTCGACATTTTTTTCCAAATAGAAGGACTCGACATCTCTAAATGTCGATATATGATATGTAAAAATCTCGGCATAGCTTGTAAAGAAATCTCGATAGTAAACTCGACATTTAGTAAATCTCGGTATCTAACTCGACATTTTTATTCCTTTTATCTCGACATTTTGAAACTGAGAAATGTCGACATGAATTTGACATTTAAGGTATTGAAAGATCTCGACATTAGCTGAGGCTCGACATTTTATTTCGACATTTCTAATAGGGAATGTCGATATGAATTTTAACGTAAATCTCGACATTTTTAACTATCTTAGCTCGATATTACAACTCGACATTTTTACTATCTTAGCTCGTCATTACAATTCGACATTTTCATACATTTCGATCTTCGAATGTTCTTCACTTTTGGTCGAAACTTTCGACTGCTCATCTTCTCAAAATTAAATCGTAACCCCTCTTTTTAGATTTCATAAGCTCCATGGTATTTTATTCAACCCAAAAACGCCTAGAGCTAGCTCAAAATAATTTAAGTTAACCCAATTCTAAGAAATTCAAGGGTTTCCCCAACCTTATGATTTCGTCCTCCACATTTATAGCTTTGCCATCTACAATACACCCATATTTATTAAGCTTCAAACGTAAAGTGCAGGTTTAGAGATTTTCTTACCTCCTCCAAAGCACAAAGTCGATTTCGTGTCTCTCCTTTCTTGGCTTGAGCTTTCGTTAGTTCCTTGGCTAGGGGTTGAGTGGACTTGAAATGGCTTTCTAAGTGAGATTTAAGTGGCTAAGGCCTTAAGTCACGAAATATCCCTTAAATCAAGGGGTTTGTTTGCTAAAGTAAAGCCATTTCTAAGGGTATTGGGCCAATTTCTAAATTCCTAGCCCACTTGAGGCCCTTAAGTCACATTTTTATTCATGGCCTAGTTTCCATCTTGGGCCTATTTTGAAGTTCTAATTGAATTGGAACCTTGTAGCCCGACTAATTTTTGGGAGATTTCCTAAGCCACGTAAGTACGTAATTTTCCACACGAAATTCCACGTAGGTAATATGAGCACAAAATTAAGTGAATCGCATAGTCATGGCATTAATGCACCTACTTCACACAAACGCACATAAATCGCATAAATGCACAGAGAGCACAAAATCATATTTCGCTAATTCATTGGCCCTAAAGACTTACGGGGAACCCAGGTGCTACATCCACCCCCCTTAAGGAGGATTTCGCCCCCGAAATCAGCCCGTTCGGAACAATTCAGGATAGCGGGTTTTCATCTCATCCTCGCGTTCCCATGTGGCTTCCTCTACTGATTGATTCCGCCACAGAACTTTTACTAGAGGAATCTCTTTGTTCCTAAGCCTCTTCGTCTCATTCATCAATATCTCTACGGGAATTTCCTCATAACTCAAGTCTGGTTTCAAGTGTTGATGCAGTGAGTCATTTATCAACACGTGGCTTGGGTCAGCGATATACTTCCGCAACGTGGAAACATGGAATACATCGTGTACTTGCGACAACGATGCTGGTAGTTCTAGTTGGTAAGCCACTTCACCTACTCTCTTTATTATCTTGAAGGGACCAATGTATCTCGGGCTTAGTTTTCCCTTCTTTCCGAACCTTTTGACTCCTTTCATTGGTGATACTTTCACAAAGACCCAATCATTCATCTCGAATTCTAGCGGTCTGCGTCTTCGATCCGCATAACTCTTCTGTCTACTCTGCGCCGTGCGCATTCTCTCTCGGATCATCTTAATAATTTCCGTTATTTCCCGTACCATATCTGGGCCTAACATCGCCCGTTCACCTACTCCATCCCAATGCACTGGGGATCTGCACTTCCGCCCGTATAAGGCTTCATAAGGAGCCATCCCAATTGTAGCTTGGTAGCTATTGTTGTACGAGAATTCTACAAGCGGAAGGTACTTGCTCCAGTTGCCTTTGAAATCAAGTACACAGGCTCGTAACATATCTTCCAGCGTTTGGATTGTCCGCTCGGATTGGCCGTCCGTTTGCGGGTGATATGCTGTGCTAAATGTCAATTTCGTCCCCATGGCCTTTTGTAAACTTGTCCAGAATTTAGATAGAAACCGTGAATCGCGGTCTGAAACTATCGTTATGGGTGCCCCATGGAGTCTTACTATCTCTTGGATGTACAATTCTGCATACCGCCCATGGTAAACGTTGTACTTATCGGCAGAAAATGGGCAGATTTCGTAAGTCGATCTACAATTACCCAAATTGCATCGTGTCCTTTCGCGTTCCTCGGCAATCCGCTCACGAAATCCATCGTTACATTGTCCCACTTCCACTCCGGAATGGGCAGAGGTTGCAGCGTCCCTGCCGGTCGCTGATGTTCTGCCTTAATTTGCTGGCAGGTGAGGCATTGGCTCACGAACGTCGCTACGTCCTTTTTCATTCCCGGCCACCAGTAGTTAGTCCATAGATCCCTATATAGCTTCGTAGCTCCTGGGTGTACCGAATATGGCGTGGTATGTGCTTCCGTCATTATGACTCGTCTAAGATCCGCGTCGTTCGGAACGTACAATCTACTCTTGTAGTATAACTTCCGTCGTCCCGAAACACGAAGTCCGTCGTTGGTTGCTCGGTTTGCGCTTCCTTCGTCTTCAGGTAAAACTCGTCGTTTTCCTGTGCCTTTTTGATCTGCTCCAGTAGCGTTGGTTGCAGAGTTAGGGATGCTAATTTCACCTTGACTTCTCCCAATGGTACAATCTCCACGTCGAGTCGTTGAAGTTCCGCGCTTACTGATTTCCGGCTTAGAGCATCAGCTACCACGTTCGCCTTTCCTGGGTGGTAGTTGATCACACAATCGTAGTCTTTCACTAGCTCCAGCCATCTTCTCTGCCTCATATTGAGTTCCTTCTGGGTGAAGAAATACTTTAAACTCTTGTGATCGGTGTAAATTTCGCACCTCTCTCCATACAAATAGTGTCTCCAAATCTTGAGAGCGAAGACTACCGCCGCAAGCTCCAGGTCGTGTGTAGGATAGTTCTTTTCGTATTCCTTTAGTTGTCGTGAGGCGTAAGCCACCACGTTACCGTTCTGCATCAGTACGCATCCTAACCCGTTCTTCGAGGCGTCGCTATACACAGAGAACCCTCCTGTTCCCGTGGGTATCGTCAGCACTGGGGCTGTAGTAAGCCGCTTTTTCAGTTCTTGGAAGCTTTGTTCACACTCCACGTTCCATAGAAAAGGCGTGTTATTTTTAGTCAACCTTGTCAGCGTAGAGGCGATTCTAGAGAAATCCTTGATGAATTTCCTATAGTAGCCTGCTAAGCCTAGGAAGCTCCGTACTTCCGTTACGTTGGTCGGCTGTGGCCAATCATTAATTGCTTCGATTTTGCTCGGGTCCACCGAGATTCCTGCTCCCGAGACGATGTGTCCCAAGAATGCTACTTGGTCCAGCCAGAATTCACACTTTTTGAACTTCGCATAGAGCTGCTTCTCCCTCAATACTCCTAGCACTACTCGTAGATGTAGTTCGTGCTCTTCCTCTGTCTTGGAGTAGATGAGGATGTCATCTATGAATACAATTACAAACTTGTCTAGATAGGCTTCGAACACCCGGTTCATTAGGTCCATGAAGGCCGCCGGTGCGTTCGTCAGTCCAAAGGGCATAACTAAAAATTCAAAGTGCCCGTATCTGGTACTGAACGCCGTTTTGGGAATGTCTTCCTTGCGGATTTTCAGTTGATGGTAACCCGACCTCAAGTCGATCTTAGAAAATACTGTGGCGCCTTGTAATTGGTCGAAGAGGTCGTCTATTCGGGGTAGTGGATATTTATTCTTGATCGTCAGCTTGTTAAGCTCCCTGTAATCTATGCACAGTCTCATCGATCCATCCTTCTTTCGTACGAACAGGACTGGCGCTCCCTAGGGAGAAAAGCTGGTCTGAATGAATCCTTTCTGTAGGAGTTCATCTATTTGTTCCTTCAACTCCTTCAGTTCGGTTGGCGCTAATCGATATGGTGCTTTAGACACTGGAGCTGCTCCCGGCACCAAGTCAATCGTAAACTCAATATCTCTGTCTGGGGGTAGTCCCGACAGATCTTCTGGAAATACGTCCGGGAACTCCTTAATCACGGGTACGTCTTCGAGTTTCGTGGGGGTATTCTCGTCCGCCTTCAGTGTGAATACCAGGTATGCCTCGCATCCGGAATTGACTAATCGCTGAGCTTTTAAGGCTGATATCCTCGGAATGCCTCTCCCTTTCATTATTCCCCTGAAGGTGAAAGATTCTTCCCCTTCTAAACTAAACGTAACTACTTTACGGTTACAGTCTATCACTGCTCCGTACTTTGAGAGCCAGTCCATCCCGAGGATCACCTCATAGTCGTCCATCGGGATGACTATCAGATCTACAGGTAATTCCCTATTACCGACTAGGACCGGGCAATTTCTTATCATTTGGCTAGTCCTAGTTGGTGCCCCGCTTGGAATTGCTACGCTATACTCGTAGTCTACTCGCTCAGGCGTTACCCCGAGTTTCATCACATACTTCACGGACGCAAACGAGTGGGTCGCCCCGGAATCTACTAGAATGCACGTGGGAGTTTGGTGGACTAGTAGGGTACCTGCTACCACCTCCGGATTGTTCTCTGCTTCCTCGGATGTGATGGTGTACACCCGAGCTGGCACCCTTTGAGGTCCTGCCTGACTCCCGGTCTGATTTCCCGAAGCACCCTCCGGGCACTGTCTCACAAAATGGCCCGGCTTCCCACATCTAAAGCAGGTGTTGACTTGCATGTTGCAGTTCCCAAAGTGTCTTTTCCCACACCTCTGGCAATATGGGCCCTGCACTGCTCCCTGGTTCTGGTTTGGATTTGGAGGTCGGTTCGTCGTCCCCTGAGGCTGTTGAGGAGGCCTGTTCTGGAATTTCTTCTTGCCCCCTTTAGGCACGAACTGCCGTTTCTGGTCTCCTCCGCTCCATTGCGCTCCTTGCATTTGCGCGAACTTGCGCTTGGCCTCTTGTGCCTTTAAGATCCTGGCTTCCGCCTGTTCAGCGACCATAGCTCTCTCTGCTACTTGAGGGTAAGTCGCTCCCTGAATTCCCGCCATGCTCACATCCCTGTAGAGCTCAGGCTTCAATCCTTCCAGGAAGCGTTCGACCTTTAGAGCTTTCGTGCTGATCATATGAGCAGCGAACCTGGACAGCTGCTCAAACTTCCTTATGTATTCGGCCACCATCATGGCCCCCTGTCTGAGATTGATGAATTCATTCAGGCGCTGTGCTCGAATAGGGGCGGTGAGATACTTGCCCCGGAACAACTCCTTGAATCTTTCCCAGCTCATCGTAGCGGGGTTCTCCAACACCATGATGGTGTCCCACCAGTGCCCTGCGCTCCCTCGTAGTAGGAACGCAGCACAGAGGGCTTTCTCCGCCTCCGGAACCCTGCTATAGACGAACATGCTCTCGAGGGTCCTTAACCAGTCTTCAGCCGCTGTCGAGTCAGCTGTGTCCTCGAAGGTCGGTGGGTTCAACCTTCGGAATCGTTCTCCCACCACCTCAGTCCTTTCCGCCTGAGTTGACCCAGCATTAGCAGTATTCTGCTGAATAAGCTGTTGAATCTGCGCCGACTGCTGGCGGACTAGTTCCGTCAGTTGGAAAATCGTTGCATCCCGATTGTCGGGAGGGGCCGTGTTTCCCCTGTTCTGGTCGTCGCCACCACTTGACTCACCTCTCGTTCTTACCATCTTCACACCCTATCCTGATTGTCCTATGGCCAATAAATTATACAACATAGAAGTTCACATAGACTTAACACTTACTTGCAAGGCCGCTCCCGCTCTTTTGGGTGTGTGTGTGTGGACAGTCTACAGAACCTGTGACCGAAGCTCTGATACCACCCTGTGACGCCCCGACTTCCTAACCGCCTAACCTAGCGCATTTCTACGTGCCTAGCGAGTTTGCAAATAAAGAAGTGCACCGAAAACGCGTACAAATTTTTCATTTTTCTTATATCGAATGAAACATTGTTCTATACAGGACAAAAGAATGCATGTCGAACATCAGGTTCCAGACATGGTCTAACTACAACGGCGAAGGTGTGTCGCACAACAAAAGCTCCTATGCGCCCGGCCTCACAGGTCGTCATCCACACACACACGTCCACCCCCAAAAGCAGCACGAAGCTCCCAAAGGTTGGCCTAGCCTTCAAGACGCGGTCACATACCGTGATCGCCGTGCCTACAACACACAATGTAAGGAATGAGCCACCGAGGCTCAGTAAGCAGAAATCATGCATGTATGCACGTGTCGCTCCCCCGCATCGGCAATCCGCGCCGATGTATATAACACTCGCAAAGGCAATCCACGCCGATGCACATAACGCTCGCAAAGGCAAATCGCGCCGATGCATATAACATCCGTACCAACGTACTCAGACTAATGTCACTCAGGGCCCTCGGCTAATCTCACTATGCACCACAAAGAGCTCACGTCCACCGGGGACAAATAGACAGCGGTCCACACCGGATGGCCATGCCCTAGGATGCACATCGTTCCCCTAGGTCGCCATATGTACCCGGTCGTACCCGACTGCCGGCGGTCGCTCACGCTGGTAGCCCACTCTGAGGTTGCCTACCCCAGGTTTCCACCCTGTGTCGCTTATACCCTCAGGTCGCACCCTCCAGGTCGCACCTTACCGCCACGGGCCATGCCCAAATCCTATCTATAGGATATCAATATATATATATATCTAAAATAATAGTACGACGACGCTAAAACGCCGCCCTGGTAGCATAGTAGACAGCCCCTGACTCAACTACGAGTCGACACCCTTGCCCACATCGGCAAGTCCTCGTCGCGTACAAGCGACACCTTATTACGCACACTCAATCCCACGACCCTCCCTCACGAGTTCGTGTGTGCACGTGAATATGCATATGCAGATGCAGGTAAATGCAACGTAGACTTACCACATTTAAATACTTTAATCAATTCACTACTTCATGAAACCACGTAAGCACATAGTCACGCAAATTAGGCACGTAAAACAAGTTGTGTGTCGTAGTTGGACTTCTACTTACCTGGAGTCCGTAGATTAGCAGTCACTTGACCCGTAAGTGTTCCTAAGTCCCGACCTTAGGCATGAAATATTGGTGTCAGTGCGCTATTTTATTTAATGGTTTAGGTATGCTAATCTTCGAGCCCTAAATGTATATCATAGGTTAAAATAGATTTCGAGTTGTTGGTTAAATTAAATCTCGACATTATAAGAAAATCTCGAGCTATTGTTTTCGAAATAAATCTCGGGTCTGATAAATCTCGAGCTTGATCTCGAGATTTTTAGGTGAATTTATATATATAATAGGCCTCGACATTGTTATCGACATTCGAAACAGAAAATGTCGACATGTCTCAACATGGATCTCGATATTTATTATTTGTTGACCTCGACATTTATTTTGGTAAGGGTTCGACATTTGGGCTGTTGAAGGATCTCGACATTTCATAAGGGCTCGACATTTTGACCTCTCGACATTATCTTCCAGTTCGACATTTTTTTCCAAATAGAAGGACTCGACATCTCTAAATGTCGATAAATGATATGTAAAAATCTCGGCATAGCTTGTAAAGAAATCTCGATAGTAAACTCGACATTTAGTAAATCTCGGTATCTAACTCGACATTTTTATTCCTTTTATCTCGACATTTTGAAACTGAGAAATGTCGACATGAATTTGACATTTAAGGTATTGAAAGATCTCGACATTAGCTGAGGCTCGACATTTTATTTCGACATTTCTAATAGGGAATGTCGATATGAATTTTAACGTAAATCTCGACATTTTTAACTATCTTAGCTCGATATTACAACTCGACATTTTTACTATCTTAGCTCGACAATTCGACATTTTCATACATTTCGATCTTCGAATGTTCTTCACTTTTGGTCGAAACTTTCGACTGCTCATCTTCTCAAAATTAAATCGTAACCCCTCTTTTTATATTTCATAAGCTCCATGGTATTTTATTCAACCCAAAAACGCCTAGAGCTAGCTCAAAATAATTTAAGTTAACCCAATTCTAAGAAATTCAAGGGTTTCCCCAACCTTATGATTTCGTCCTCCACATTTATAGCTTTGCCATCTACAATACACCCATATTTATTAAGCTTCAAACGTAAAGTGTAGGTTTAGAGATTTTCTACCTCCTCCAAAGCACAAAGTCGATTTCGTCTCTCTCCTTTCTTGGCTTGAGCTTTCGTTAGTTCCTTGGCTAGGGGTTGAGTGGACTTGAAATGGCTTTCTAAGTGAGATTTAAGTGGCTAAGGCCTTAAGTCACGAAATATCCCTTAAATCAAGGGGTTTGTTTGCTAAAGTAAAGCCATTTCTAAGGGTATTGGGCAAATTTCTAAATTCCTAGCCCACTTGAGGCCCTTAAGTCACATTTTTATTCATGGCCTAGTTTCCATCTTGGGCCTATTTTGAAGTTCTAATTGAATTGGAACCTTGTAGCCCGACTAATTTTTGGGAGATTTCCTAAGCCACGTAAGTACGTAATTTTCCACACGAAATTCCACGTAGGTAATATGAGCACAAAATTAAGTGAATCGCATAGTCATGGCATTAATGCACCTACTTCACACAAACGCACATAAATCGCATAAATGCACAGAGAGCACAAAATCATATTTCGCTAATTCATTGGCCCTAAAGACTTACGGGGAACCCAGGTGCTACATATATCGGTCATGCACCACTGCACCTACAGTGGATTCTCCTCTGTTCGAGACCGACGTACCAAGTTCATCTCACACCTCTACCCCACCCGATTCAGATTTGCCACAGAATACCGAAGAACCTACAGTGGTCCTCGAGGAAGTATCATCAGAGACGATCGATCCAAGTGCAGAATTGGAACTTCCTCAGACAAATGATCAACGGAGACTATAGGCAATCTAGATCCACAGATGGCTGACGCATCTGCTACAGCCTTGCCTCATGAGCGCAAGTGGACTAGAGGTCACCCGGTCGATCAGATAATTGGCGATCCTTCGGATGGTGTGAGGACACGTCGCCAACACAGTCTTTTCAGTTGCTTCTTGAGCCAAAATGAGCCTACCAAAGTAGCGGACGCACTTCGAGACCCGGATTGGACAATTGCAATGCAAGAGGAAATCAATCAATTCGAACGTCTTCAAGTGTGGACCTTGGTACCCCGTCCACATGGGAAAACAGTGGTCGGAACTAAATGGGTTTTCAGGAATAAGAAAAATGAAGATGGTGAAGTGATCCGGAACAAAGCAAGGCTAGTAGCTAAGGGATACAATCAACAGGGAGGCATCGACTACGACGAGACTTATGCTCCTGTTGCCCATATTGAAGCTATCCGCCTCCTGCTGGCCTATGCGGCTCACAAAGACTTCAAAGTCAATCAGATGGATGTTAAAACAGCTTTCTCCACGGCGTGTTAAAAGAAGAAGTCTACGTGGCTCAGCCGGATGGTTTCGTTGATCAAGAACATCCCGATCACGTCTATCGTTTGGACAAAGCTCTCTATGGACTAAAACAAGCCCCACCTTGGTACGATGACCTGAGTGATTTCCTCGTGAAGTCTGGATTCATACGAGTAACGATAGACACAACCCTCTTCATTAAATGGCATGACAAAGATCTGATGGTCGTCCAAGTATACGTCGACGACATCATCTTCGGATCAACAAATCCTCGGCTCTGCAAGAAGTTTGGAGATCTCATGAAGAGCAAATTAGAAATGAGTCACATGGGAGAGATGCAATTTTTCTTAGGCCTTCAGGTCAGACAGCTCAATGATGGAATTTTCATCAGTCAAACAAAATATATCAAGGATATTTTGAAGAAGTTTCATCAATAAGAAGACGTGACCAAGGGATCGAAGAAGAAGTCGAACAAGACAGGCGTGACCAAGGGTAGAGTCGACAAGAAGACGAAGACCACCAAGGTCGAAAGGTCGGGTGCAAAGCCCAGGGATAAGTACCTCTTTTGCCAGCAGTTGGGCCTTTGGAAGCGTGAATGTCCGAAGCTGGAGGCGTCTGACGCCTCAGGAAAACAATTAGTTTTTGAAGCTAATTGTTCTGTTTATTCTACTTCGTGGATACTTGACTCAGGGGCTAGTTCCCACATTTGTGTTTTGAACCAAGGTCTAGAACGACGTAGGAAGCTTCGAGCTGGCGAGGTCTTGATCAACGTAGGTAGTGGACATAGTGTACCAGCTACACACATGGGATCGAAGACCTTAGTCTTATCGTCATTACATTGTTTAGAACTTTCTGACGTTTTGGTTTTGCCCAAGGGGCTTAAAAACATTATTTTGATTCCTGTTTTGAGCAGACTAGGTTATGAATTCCGATTCATTGATAATGCTTGCCATATTTATTTTAGAAATGAAAATGTTGGAAATGAGACGTTAATAAATGGTTTATATTACGTCAACTTAAAAGACAATGTTAAAACTGTAAATGCAATCACCAAATCATCGACTGCGTCGAACGATCGATACATGTGGCACTTACGACTAGGTGAAGAAGCAGAAGTGAAGATTGAACAGATGGAAAAGGACGGTCTGATTAGCATAGTGTGAACAGGCCCGATTTCTACCTGTCAGTCTTGTACCTTAGGGAAAATGACCAAGTCGCCCTTCACAGGGACTTTCACTAGGGCCACGGAAGTGTTGGGTTTGATCCACACTGACGTATGCGGACCATTTAAAGTAACAGCTCGAGGTAATTGCCGCTACTTCATAACGTTCACGGACGATTTCTCCCGCTACGGGAATGTCTATTTGATGAGACAAAAGTCCAAAGCTCTTGAAATGTTCAAAGAGTATAAAGCATTAGTGGAGAAGCAAACTGACAAGCTCATTAAAGCCGTTCGGTCAGATCGAGGCGGTGAATACATGAGCCTTGAGTTTGATGCATTTCTTAGAGAAAATGGCATCATCATATAGTTTTGCCCGCCAGGCACACCGCAATTGAATGGCGTGGACGGAGAAACCGAACGCTTTTAGATATGGCTCGGTCGATGATGAGTTACACAGATCTCCCCATTTCTTTGTGGGGATATGCATTAGAAACAGCTGCCTATATCCTTAACAGGATACCTACTCGCTCTGCCGACAAGATTCCTTACAAGGCTTGGCATAATCGTAAGGCGAGTCTGAATCACATCAGGGTCTAGGGTTGCCCCGCCTTTGTGAAAAAATTGATGGCATATAAGCTTGAATCAAGATCATTAATGGCAAGATTCGTCGGATATCCCGAGGACTCAATGGGGTATTGCTTCTTCGTCCCAGACGAACACAGGGTGTTCGTCACTTTACACGATACTTTCTTGGAGAAAGAATTCGTAGGCAAAGGCGGTAAAGGACGAGAAATAACTCTAATAGAGTTAGAGGATGAATCGACTCCTATTCCAGAGTCGTTGGATGACGTTCCAGAAAACCCGGCCCAGCCGCAATTGCGTAGGTCCAGTAGGATATCTTATATGCCTGAGAGATATGGTATGGTACACGTCGAGCATGGGATGCTACGACTGAGGATGCGTCGGGGACGATCCCGTCACCTACGACTAGGCAATTGCTGGTACAGACTCCCTCAAGTGGCTTGAGGCTATGCAGGCGGAAATGGACTCGATGCACACAAACGAGGTTTGGACTCTTGTAGACCTACCTAATGGTTTTAGACCAATTGGCAATAAATGGATCTACAAGAAAAAGATTGGATCTGATGGACAGGTGGAGACGTACAAAGCTAGGCTTGTTGCGAAAGGGTATAGTCAGAAAGAGGGAATTGACTATGAGGAAACCTTCTCACCTGTCGCAATGATAAAGTCCATTCGAATCATGCTTGCGATAGCAGCACACTACGACTATGAGATCTGGCAGATGGACATAAAGACCGCTTTCCTGAATGGATTCCTCCAGGAGGAAATCTATGGAGCAGCCCAAGGGTTTTACGTCAGAAGCAGATGCTCGAAAAGCGTACAAACTGAATCGGTCCATTTATGGGCTGAAATAGGCTTCAAGGAGTTGGAATCTTCGGTTCGATGAAGTATTTAAGAACTACGGACTCATAAAGAATGAAGACGAGCCCTGTGTTTACAGAAAGGCCAGTGGGTGTAAGGTGTCGTTTCTAGTATTGTACGTAGATGATATCCTTTTGATAGGAAACGACATTGGGATGTTCTCAGAGATTAAAGCTTCGCTTTCAAATGAATTCCCTATGAAAGACCTCGGAGAAGCGACCTATATTCTAGGAATTCGCCTATTTAGAGATAGGGCGAAAAGGTCAATAGGCTTGTCCCAGGCCTTTTACTTAGATAAAGTGCTTAAAAGGTTTAAAATGGACGAGTCTAAGAAAGGGTTCCTACCTGTGAGGCATGGGATTCATCTCTCAAACGCTAAGTCTCCTCAGAATGAGGTACAAAGACAAGAGATGAGTGGAGTCCCGTATGCTTCAGCTGTGGGTAGCCTGATGTACGCGATGCTTTGCACACGACCAGACATAGCGTACGCTGTGGGCGTATTGAGTAGGTTTCAGACTAATCCTGGTAAGGAACATTGTGCGGCAGCCGAAGTACCTTAGACAGACTAAGGACTTGATACTGATTTATGGCCCAGGAGAATTGGAAGTAGATTGATATACAGATTCGGACTTCCAATCAGATATGGATGACTGAAAGTCTACTTCGGGTTTTGTCTTTACGCTCAATGGTGGGGCAGTGTCTTGTAAAAGTTCCACGCAAAGCACGACTACAGATTCCACCACTGAGGCAGAGTATATCGCAGCTTCAGAAGCTGCCAAGGAGGGTGTTTGGATGCGCAAGTTTCTGGAGGAACTACAAGTGGTACCTAGCATCGTGGATCGCCCACTGCCATTGTGGTGCGACAACAGCGGGGCTATTGCATGAGCTAAGGAACCACGTGCTCACAGTAAATCCAAACACATAGAGAGAAAATACCACGTGCTGCGTGGGTTTGTTGAAAATGGCTCAATAGCCATGCAGAATATTGCCTCTGTAGAGAATGCAGCGGACCTGTTCACGAAGCCACTCCCACAGGCAGTGCTCGATCGACACCTCGATAGAATGGGGTTAAGATATGATAACACGTAGCATTAATGCAAGTGGGAGATTGTTGATGTATATGCCCTAAATGCCGTACGAGGACTGGGAGTACGAGGGCAATTTGCTAATGTGTAGTGTTTAGTGACGTAATTTGATTACTTCAATTAATGGAATGACTTTATTTATCATTAATTAATTATTGGATGAATAAATTAAAAGGCAAATTATTAATTAGTCTAAAGATTTCACCTTGCAGTCTGTGTGGATAAGACAATTTAATAAAACCCAAATACTGGCAGTTCAGTTACTGATTCTGTGGGGACAGAGAGGGGCACAGTAAGCTGAGATACTGCAATATTAAAATAGTCCACAAGTCTAAGTCTCCAGTAGGGTGACTGGAATGACACGTACGACTTGTTTGTCAATGGGTCCAATATGGTTGTGTCAACCGTTCACTTGGGAAGTGGGAGCCCATGACAATGATACAAGATGAATCAGGGGATTATCTATATTTGGACACTAACTCGTAATCGAACGATCACACGCTTGGATTGTCCTTGATCGAACGATTGATAGTTGTAGTATGCGTGAACCTTAGACCGAAAGGGTTAACTTGGGGTTGATCTTGAGGTCTTGACTTGTCACTAGTTTGCTAGGCATGTCTTGTCGGTGGCATGGGTAAGCTGAGATACTGCAATATTAAAATAGTCCACAAGTCTAAGTCTCCAGTAGGGTGACTGGAATGACACGTACAACTTGTTTGTCGATGGGACCAATATGGTTGTGCCAACCGTTCACTTGGGAAGTGGGAGCCCATGACAATGATACAAGATGAATCAGGGGATTATCTATATTTGGACACTGACTCGTAATCGAATGATCACACGCTTGGATTGTCCTTGATCGAACGATTGATAGTAGTAGTATGCGTGAACCTTAGACCGAAAGGGTTAACTTGGGATTGATCTTGAGGTCTTGACTTGTCACTAGTTTGCTAGGCCCGTCTTGCCGGTGGCATGGGTCAGCGACGAAATGCGGTCTTGACTTTTCGATGTGATTGTCGGTTGAACCGCGGAGCGGGATTTACGGTCTCGATTAAATTAGAGGTTAACGTCCTATGGCAAGTTTAATGTGTGGGAATTTATCCAGGTCTCTGGCCAGAGCATATAACTGACTCATGATAGTCATGGAGTGCAGTTTCAGAACTTTCACCGACATAAACGACATAGAGTCGAGTTCTGTAAGTTTGACTGTGCGTGACTTTCACTCGATCGGGACAACGTAAAGGGTTTATACGTATGACGAAAATCAACAATTGGTTCTTGGATTATGATTAGATCAAATTCGTTATCAACTTGGGATCTGTTCGGTACCACGGGGCTGGCTAGGTGAACACCGAACTCCTAGATACCTCCTGGGCCGGTTGAGACGAACCAAGAGAGTCGGGCTTAAAAAGGGCAATCGATACAACATCGTCATCAGAGAGAGACAAGGCTAGGTCCTAGATTGTGACATTAGGGTTTGGGGCTTGCTTGATCGGCCGAAAATACTAAGTTTGACTAGTGAGGGGTAAAATGGTCTTTTCACGTCATGATATATTTTTTAAATTAAATATTTGATATTGAATATTTAGTATATAATTTAAATTAGATTTAGATCTTTATTATTTTCTTAGAGAAATAGTATTAGTAATGTATATCGGATATATATATAAGTTTCGAATTTTTATTAGATAAAATTTCGAAAATTATTAAATATATTTATATTGGGTATTGTATATTTAAAATATACTAAATAGGGTATTTTATTTCATTTAGGTATTGGATAATTAATTAATTAAATATAAAGTTTGAATTTTGAATTCATTACTTGGTAAAACGAAGACTTGGTAAAAGGGGAGGTTTGAGGATTTTTCTCCACCCACCTTAACCTATTTTTGGCTAATCCTAAGAGGTATAAAGAAGGATTTTTGAGATCCTAAAGTTGGTGGAAGCTAACTTTTCAAAATACAAGCAAAAGAGAGTAAAACCTAAGAGTTTTCTCCTCTCACCACTTCTCTCTCGCACTCTCTCTCTCGGGGGCAGCAAGCAGTTCGTTCTTGGCCTAGCCGCATATGCAAGAACAGCTGCGACGCTAGTAAGGTGCCGGCATGACGATCTTGCGCAAAGAAGGCATCCCGTTCGTGTGCTTTTGGCGTAGGAGAGGGGCACTACGCCTCGGGGATTCGAAGGATTTGAAGCTAGCCATCGTTAAGAGATTTCAACAAGGTATCATGGCTGATCTCTTGTCTCTTTATGTCAATATGTTCTCGTGTTTGTAGCCGAGCGATCTTGGATAGGCGGGAAACCTCGTAAGATTTTAAAATTCCGCCGTTATAGGAACGTGGGTCTAGAGACCCTCGAGGATTCCCAACTCAAACATCCGTGCGGATCAAACCGAGAAGTTCTGCGGCTCTCGTGAGAGTCCCTGTGAAGGGCGACTTGGTCATCTTTCCAAGGATACAAGATTCGCAAGTCGGATAGGGATCAGACCCAAGCGATTTTATAAGCCGGTTTTCTCCAACTCAAGAATCTTCTGTTCTCCATCATGACCGGTCGAAGATGCCACAACAGTCTCGATTTCGACTCCAATTTTCGTTTGTTGGTGATTGTATTCACTGTTTTTGTTTTATCTTCGACATTGAGATAATACAATCCATTCAGTAATCATGCACTTTCGACACTATTTCCAAAATAAATATTGCATTTATTATTACTAAAATGGGACTCGTAACCTTTTTCGCTCAAAACGAGAATAGAAACAATATTCTTAAGCCCTTGGGCAAAACTAAACTGTCGAAAAGTAGTAAACCATGTTTAGTAGATAAAATGAGAGTTCTTGATCCAATGTGGGTCGCAACCACACTATGTCTGCTTACTATGTTGATCATGATCTCTTGGTTCGCCAGCTTCCTACTTCGTTTCAGACCCTGGATCAAAACACAGTTGTGAGCATTAGCTCCAGAGTATAAGATCCACGAAGTGGAATATACCGTCATAGAACAATTAGTTTCTAAAACATAAAATTCTTTACCTGAGGCGGCTAGCTTCGGGCAATCGTGCTTCCAATGGCCGAGCTCGTTGCAGTGAAGGCATTTGTCCGTCGGCTTGGTGCCTTTAAACACGTTCTCCTTGGCCTTGCCTTTTGAAATTCGTCATTTGGCTTAGTGGGCTTGTCCGACTTTTTCTTTCTACTCGACCCTCAAGTCTTAGAATTCACGACAAGAACAACTTCCTTTCCTTTCACCTTCTTTATTCAAGTCTGCGCCGGCGACAACTAGTTCATCAACCCAGTTAATGTCATCTTGGCCCTTTGTTCAGATTAAAATTCGCAATGAACGAATTGAAGGAAGGTGGGAGCGACTGAAGTATGAGATCGTCATGGAACTCGTTATCCATGATAATGTCCAGTGCCTCGAGTCTTTCGATCCAATCGATCATCTTGAGCTCATGCTCTCTGACGACACTACCTCAGCCATTTTTCAATGAAATAGTTTCTCCATCAGGGAATAGCGAGCACTCCTGGAATGTTCGCCAAAAAGCTCCTTCAAATGAAGCCAAATGGCACCCACTTCCATTTCCGAGCGAGTGTGCTGCAATTCATTGCTCAAGGAAAGCAGTATATAACCCTTGGACTTTGGCTCTTCTATCTGCCATTCGGCATACGCAGCCCGGTCCTCGTCACTCGCATCAGCCCCTGGGACTTGCGGTATAGGGGAATCGAGGACATAAGTTAGACTCCATACCTAGGACTATCCTCAGTTTACGGAGCCAGTCCACGTGGTTTGGTCCCACCAAATAGTTTCTCTCAAGCAACTTAGTAATAATGTTCGTCATTGCAGTAAATAGATGTTAGGAATATGCGCTCAATGCTATACGAGGATAAGATTGTATGGCGCATTAGATTATTTATCATTCGACCTTTTGTGTAATAAGACATTTTAGTGTGTATAAAGAAATGCATTGTTCATTTATTGAATATAAGAGTTCTTTGCTTAACATCCGATAAAGCAATAAATGAGCAAATCCAAATGTGTTGAGTTGAGTCGCTGTTCTCGATGGGCACGAGAGAGAAAGGCACCAGTGGACTCTGAACCTCGGACATTGAAAGTCCATAAGCCTGAGGTTCCAGTTGGGTGCTGGATAACCGATCACGGCTATTTATCAACGACCTATCATGTGCCGATATCCCGCTTGGACGCGGAGATCATGACTTGTGATACGAATCGAATCAAGGGATTAAATCGTTTCATGGGCACTGACTCATGGTTCGCACGGTCAAATATGGCTTATTACTCAATGAGTGTCAATGACCGACGACAACACTATAGTAGTCTACCTGAACCTTAGACCGAAAGGGCTTTGACGGAGTTGACTTCGAAGTCTCGACTGTCACTGGTTGCCCTCGACCCGATTTGCTGTTGCACGGGTCAGTGGGCCAGATGCGGTCTTGATAACGATTTGTGATTGCCGGGCTTAGACCGCCGAGTACGGATTCACAGTCTCGCAAGTAATCGAGATTAGTGTCCTATGAGGACGGTGACGGAAAATTACGAAATCCTTGGCCAAGGTATTTAACTAACTCATGTTAGACATGGAGGGTAGTTGGGTAATTTGCCTCGTCTCCGTTTTATCATATAATCGAGTTTACTGAGTTTGACATAGACCATGGCTCTCACTCGATTGGGACACAGCTGAAGGGTTATACAGCACTATTATCTATAGTGAGGTTCTGGAATAAAGACTGGGTCGAAATTCACACCCGAATCGAGTTACGGTCCGGTACTGCGGGATTGGCTAGGTAACTACCAGACTCTTGGATTCCTCCCTTGCCGATTGAGTCGAACCGAGAGAGTCGGTCTTAAAAAGGATCATCAAAGTGTACTGATAAGGAGAGAGAGTGTTTTGGGTATTAACGCCTTGGGCCGTTGGGCCACCCTTAATGGGCCTCGATTTATCGGATCGAAGTTGGACTTCTTATGAAACTAACTTTAAGACTTGGGCTTGGCCAAGTGCTTAATGGGCTTGAGGATAAAATTGGGTTTCACCTTAAGCTAATTTCAAAATATGCCTTTGAGGGTATTTTCGGAATTTGCATATTTTATATAAATTTGGAATAAAATATTGGGAATATTATTTATTGAAATTTCGAAATTATTCTAGGATTAAGTCTTGAATTTTATACCATATACTTAGTTTGGTATTCAACTTGGTTTTCTAATAATAGCAAGTTTCCTTAAGTTTGGATTTGGAATTCAAACGAGAGTAAGATTTGGCAAAAATCTCTCGCACTTTAGGACTTAGCAATCGAAATCTAAGCCTTTAAATAGGCTAAATTTCGTGCTCCATCAGAGAAGAAGAAGACATTTTCGAAATCAACACAAGGCAAAACAGACACACAGAACGCACACATGTTTCTCCCACGCGACGGCTCGGTTCTCTCTAGCCATCTCTAGAGAACTGATTATGTGGTACACTGCGAGGTTCGTGTGACGATCTAGTTCCATCCACCACCATCTACGAAGTCTTGAAGAAAAGGACGACGAGCTGCCACTCGCTTTAACTGGTAATTTTCCGTGGGTTTTATCCGTCCTATTACGTGTCAATGTGTTACTATTCTGATCCGAGCAAAGGGCAATCGGGGAACCCAGAAAATTGGTCCGCACCGTATCCAGGGACGTGGCGTCTCCGAGAGACACCGGGTAACCCAAAAAGGAAACGTAAAGCTGCAGAAAATAAAGATCTAATTAGGTTTATCTTATCATTCATCAAGCGCAAACAAGGACTTTTCATTTTGCTTGACTCCCACTTTTTTTCTCGAAAAACTATCCCTCCCGAGAAAAGTTTCGGAAACCTCGTTGAAAGTTTCATAGTGGAGCTGATGTCCCCGACTTGACTAGACTCGCCTCAGCCTTTAACACAATATTTGGCTCATCTAATCTTACCGAAGTCACGTCAACGCGAAATTATCTAATAAGAATTTCAACTATCTTTGTCTAAGTCATTGACCCTCATGGCTAACCCTGCTTATCGGGTATAACTGCCTAAGTGTGACCTATCAACGTATGCTCAAACTGTACAGAATTTACCGCCCCTTGATGCCATACGCTTCGTGGGGAACAGACTGGTATGACGAGCGACATCCAAGATGCACCCAAAATGCTAACACTGCTGCGAGATATACGACGCCAACTTACTTGGCACAAATTGCAAAACTCCCCAATGCTAGACATCTCGAGCATGATAGAAGACATGAATCCAATTACTTTACCCACTTAGTATTTATCAAACGGGAGAATAAACCATCTCACAGGAGCACATAAGACATACATATCATTTCAAAACCAACACGCACGTAGGTAGTAAATTAACCCTAGGAAAATAAACTACAGGACAACACATGCGGGTTATTTCTAGTCTATCCCTATTACACTAGTCTTCAAAAGACGTCGGGTCACCGTACGGGTCTTGAAGTCGTCAAACGCCCTTCGTCAATCGAACGGCCTCAAAGTCGCCGAACGACCACCACCTTGTCACCGTCGAGGGGGGGGGGGGGGGGTCGCCATCCACCAAATAGGTTCTCGTGTTCGTATTTAAGTCTAATCTAATAAAATGGTAAATTACAACATGGGGGATCATAAGTCCCGAACAACCCATACAAAACAAATACAACACAGGGGAAGTAGCCCTTAACAAATGACCCGGAAACCAAATTTGTAAACGCGTAAGTGCCCGTTAAATCACATTCATAACGAGCACGTTGACAATTACATGATTTTAAAAAGAAACAAAAATTGGGCCTCAAATTGGCCAAGCCCATTAAAAAGACCCGTTAAGGCTCTGAGCGTGAAGCCCTAATGCAGATGCCGCGACTCGCTCAGCCGTCAAAACACGCCTGAGAGCCCCGGGCGGTGCCAGAACAACCTTGCCGTCGGACACGCCACGCGCAACGCGCGCCTGTCGGGTCCCACCGCCGCACGGGTCCCTTTCCGGTCTGTGGTTCTTCGTCAGTCCGTACCACTCTAGTCGGTGGCCGTGGGTGGCAAACGACGCATCGAGCAACCCAACAATGGTCGAACCACTTCGGTATTTTGATCGTCTTCCACACGCCTCGTTTCTATTTAAACACGTTATGATTTCAATCACGAGCACCCGCTCTGCCACTGTTGGGCTACCTGGTGTGTACCGAAGACGCCACGTCCCCCGATACGGTGCCGAACAAAAATTTTTCCGGTTTTCCCGATTGCCCTCGTAACTCGTATCAGAATAGTAACACATTAACATGTAATAGAGCGGGTCAAACACGTTGAAGCGAGTGGCAGCTCTTCGTCCTTTTCTTCAACTACGGCGATGGTGGTGAATGGCTCTAGATTGTCACACCAACCTCACGGTGCACCATAGATCCAGTTCTCTAAAGATGGCTAGAGAGAATTGATCTGTCGCTTCAGGAGAAGGTGTGTGCATTTCGTTGTGTGGGTTTGTGCCTTATGTGATTTCGAAAATCTCCTTCTTCTTTTTATCGTTACAAGGGTTCACCCTTTTATATGAGGGTAGGGGACAAATTTTAGCCCTGTAAAGGGTATTAAATCTCGAAATATATTCCTTAATTTAGTGAGAGATTTTTGCCACAAATCACTATCCTTATTTAATTCCAAATAAATCAAGAAATAATTCATTAATACCCTAACTAACTTTAGATATTAACTCCAAATAATTGTCTTAAATATGGATTGAATATCCAAAATCTAGACCATATATATTTCAAATTTTGTCCAGTTTAAAATAAATAATATTCCGAATATTTTTATTTTACATATTTATACACGGCGAATATGTAAATTTCGAAAGTTCCCTCCTAGGCATATTTTCAAATTAAGCTTAGGGTGAATATCGGTTTTACGCTCAAGCCTTTTAAGCATTTAGCCGAACCTAAGTCTTAAAATTAGTGGTCCACGAGCATTAGAGAGTTTTGATGAACTATGTAATTGTAATGACGTTAGGTCTATAAATTAAGCAATTCGATAAATGATTCATATAATGTTTAAGTACATGATAATGTTCGACCATTCATTATTTGTGATCTATAAATTGGTCAAAGTGTTGAGTATTTGATTCGCATTTGTTTATGTGATTTTTTGGTGAAACAATGTGATCGCATGTTTTAGATGTCCCACATGCTGGGATATATCGTTCTGACCTATTTATGGAAATGACGTGTGAGATATCCTAATGAGTTATATACAAGGTTGTAAAAAGCGCTAGGCGCTACCTAGACGCCCGAAGGGGCCTAGCGCCTAGGCCGTCTAGGCGGGGCCTAGGCGGTTTCTAGGCAGAAATTAGGCGGTATATATATATATATAAAATATGTAAACATTATGTGAAAGTTAATGTACATCAAATCTATCTAAACATTTTAAATAATATATCAATCACAACAATGTAACAAAACTTAAGTATGAATATTAATGATGTCGAAAGAAATTATCTTAGTTTTTAGTTTATATAATTTCTATATTTTTAGCATATGCAACAAGCTTTCTGCTTAAATAAAAAAGATTTATATTTATAATTGTCTGTTATTTAATTAATGTGCTAATCGATTTAATGACTGTTTTTATTTCATTTTATATATTTTTTATTACATATTTTAGCCATATGTAACAAACTGTCATAGTTTAATAGAAAAAATATATATTAATATTATGGTAATTTAAATAACTTAGTTGGAGTTTGAAAGAAAATATTTGTATCACATAAATTATATGTATACAAATGCACTTTGTTAATTAAATATTTAATATATGGATAAGTGTGGGTTGACCACGTTGCAGTACGTAACAGTTGAAAGAAATTGCACTAAATTTGTCCCACACCGATTGTGTAGTGCAAGCGAAGTGGGAAATGTTTCTATATAAAGGGCATTCCACACTAGAACAAAGACCAAATATGAATGCCTTTGTGCCGCATTCAATATCCCTTTTGCGCCTTTCCAGTGATTAGTACAGTAAATCTTTTAAGTATTCTATTTTTTATTTATTTGAATTAATCGGGCGCCTACTTGGCCTATTACGCGGATTAATCGCCGATTAAGCGGATTTGCCGAATAATTGGCCCAATTAAGACATGTTCGCCACGGTTGCTTCCGAGTAGCGCCTAGGCGGCCGCCTAGGCTGCATTTTACAATACTGGTTATATATGGAAAATATGCTGTCTATATATGGAAAGTGATAATCCATTGTGAATCGTTTATTCATCAGTGAAACTTGCATCTCCGATTCTTTAAATGCATCCCGCTGAACTAGTTGTGCGATATCGATTTGATATCTTCCCTAAAGCTGATTAGGACATTATAATTAGGGAAGATTTGATTGATTGATTTGTGGATAAGATGCAAACATATGGTATGTGCTGAAAATGAATATGATCTTTAGGAAGTTAAGAAATTCGGATATATTTGTTCTGATCTGATTTATGTGCTAAACATGATAAATATGTTGATCTGATACTATGTGACAAACATGGAAAATGTTTGATATGCTGCTGCCTTGTGTGCTAAAAATGGAAAGTAAATCCGGATTAACTTATTCTATAAACTGATAGCTGGGAATCACATATGAAAAGTTCTGTTATGGTAAATATAACTCGAAATAATTGAATATGCCTTGAGAACGAATATGAGCTTTTACATGAAATATAATCATGCTTTAATGAACTTATGACCATTGTCAACATTAATTGTGGGCATGATCTACATGGCATATTGACTACTCGAAAATTGCATGGAGTATATGCTTGATTTGGTGATAAATATCTTGATATGATTTTCCATGTAAGTGTCGAATGAAAAGGGTTTATATATGAGCAACACTTCATTTTTCGAGCTACTTAGAACTTGTGAACATACTTCTACGAGAGTTTTGAGCAGAAACATTTGAGAGATTCCTGAGCGTTCATTTGTGATAGCTTTCTGCCTACCTGAGCGATCACTTGCGAAGTACTGACTGTACTGAGATATTCCAACCTCCCACACCACATATTCTGTCTTCGGACGTGAGCAATACCAAGGAGGGAAGGTCAATATTTACGCACATGTGAAGGAAGGACGAGTTCCGGGGGCCCTTTGGTAGCGAGCTGTGCCTTCTCATAATGGAGATTCTGAGGAACGAAACTTGGCGTGTGGTAACCTAGTAGTGTCTAGTGTTCGGCTTGTTTCGGTTGTGTATTGGGCTAATCAATGATTTTATATCCAGCTACAGTGCATTATTGTGATTGGTTAAACTCTTAATGAGCAAACCTCAAGGAGAGGAGTAAACCACAATTGGGATATAACCTCTACAAAAATCCTGTCTCGCATTTACTTCACAGTTATTTCCTTTTTGCAGTGCGACAGACTCGACACACAACTGAAATAACTAGGAAATATCAGGCATACTCATTACAAGCATTAGTAGGCATCACTAAGTCACTACATCTTAGGATTTGTGAAAAGAAGAAGCATAAATTTTATATGCCTAATTCACCCCCCTCTTAGCCACATTTTTATCTTCACTTACGAAGTCCGACTTCGGTCCAATAAAAGGCCCAAAATGCTTTTTTCATCATCGGTACACGTTGATGATCCTTCGTAAACCCCACTCTTTAGGTTCGACTAAATCGGCAAGGGGAGAATCCAAGGGTCCGATAGTTACCTATCTAATCCGGCAGTACCGGACGGTAACCCGATTCGAGTGCGAATTTCGACCCAGTCTTTATTCGAGAACCTTACTATATATTATAGTACTACATATAAACCCTTCAGCTGTATCCCAACCGAGCCGCCTTTCGTATTAATCACAACACGAAGTTTACACACTTCTGTGCCCTCTACACGTTTCATGTTTGCAACTCTCCATTATTCTCACTATATACGAAACTACAGGCTCTCAACGATGATAGGTCGAAACTAGAAATCTGATATTCATACACTGAAGATCATTTTTAAAGCATGACACGCATTTAATCTGAGCCGTCCTTTCAATCTGATCCATCGTCCCACAACGCGCCACGTGGCGTTGCATTTGCACGTGACCAAGCATAAATAGCATGACACTTCTTCAAGTGAAGTCGTGCGTTCACTGTAAGCCATCGATCTTGATCTAACGGTCGACTATCATCATCCGCATAATCTCATCTCCTCTTAAGCCGTTGATCTCTTTCGCACGATACCTATCGGCCGACATTCATTCTCCTGTCTTTAAACGTAGTCTATCCGATCGCGCGCCCTTGATCCAACGGCTACTATGCATCGAGACCCTTCTTCAGCTTGTTCTTCCTTTCCAGCTTTGATTTGACCGGCCGTCTTCTCCGGCCGTTCCCGGCACTCCAGCGATGTTCAGGCTCGCCAATCTTGACAAACTCCACATCGTGAACCCAACTCCCGGAATCCTCGCAGATGCCCAAATTCGCCTATTTCAACAACTCCAAACTTCACCAGAAATCAGCCTCACTTTGCTTCATTTTTCCGAGAATCACCTTTGTGAGCTTCGAAACACCTCCAAAACTCCACCTCGATTAATAAGCCCTTGCTCGGTTGATCAACCAGCTCCCTTAGGAGCTGCGAGCCTCAAGAGTGAACTTGCGGACTCCAAGTAGTATTGAAATTCCCACATGGAAGCAACTCGAACACTTGAGCATATCACCTTCGTTTTGCTTGAAGATCCTTCCATCCTAGCCTCTTGAGCCACCTCACAGACTCTTCTCCAGCTAGAAAATACTTTCTTCTTGCCCTTCCCCGCATCCAAAACAGCATCTGAGCTAAACCTGCAAAACAGTTTTCATCAGTTTCAGACCAAACTGATTTTTTCCGTCCACTTTGAGATTGATTGCATCGTCTTCCTTGCCATTGCTTGAGCTATTATCCACCTCAAAGCCTTCCTTGCCATGTGGTCTTGAGGTTCCTTCATCTCTTGTCTCGAATAGCTCCATCTCAGACTCGGAAAGATCATCGCAAAACCCCATGTCAGCCAGCCCTGTTGCAGCAGTAGCAGGTTTCGAACTTGCTGGTTCGAGCTTCGATTTTGATCCATCTATTTCTACCTCAGCTGACTCTTCTGTGGCTCCTCTTGCACACCATTAGAACCGCCACATTTCCTAGTTTCATGAAGTGCACTTCCCACCACAGAACAACCCTCAAGCACATGGATACACTGCCTCCTTTTCCCTTGCAGAATCAGCTTATTCTGTCTTTTTACCAAAATTTTTCCAACTGCAATTTGGGTATTGAATCATCTCCTATCCAAAGCTCCTATGGGTATAAGGTTCCTCCTAAGCATGGGAACATACCTAACATCTTTGAGGATTCTCAACACCCCATTTGCAAGCTTCATGCGAATGGAACGATAACCACTAACCTCGAAGCTTTTTCCACTCCCACCTTAACTGTTTTGCCTTTTAATTCCTTGAAGTCATGCAACCACTCCCTTTTACAGGTTATATGGAAGCTAGAGCCTGAGTCTAGGATCCATTCTTCACTTCTCTCAAGCTCAGAGACAGCTAAAACCTCACCATACTCAAATCCATCATCATGGATGTTAGCTGAGTTTACACTTCCCTTTTGCAGTTTTGGGCAATTTCTCTTGAAATGACCGACTTTATTGCAGTGAAAGCACCTCCTAGGCTCAAGAAACTCCTTTCCCTTGCCCTTCTTCTTTCACGAATTGGCTTTATGCTGCACATTCAGCATCTCTGCAGCAGAAACTGGTTTAACTACAGATTTTGGAGCAATTCTGGTATTCAGCAGCTTTGTGCTCAATGCTGACATTACATCCTCCATGCTTAGCTTCTCCCTTCCATAAAGAAGACCATCCTTGAAGTGGTCATGGCTTTTGGGCAGTGAGCATAGCAGCAACAAAGCTTGATCCTCATCTTTGATCTCTTCTCCAGTGTTCTGTAAATCCAAAACCGGTTTCTCAAACTGGTTTATCTGCTCTTAAATTGCAGCTCCATCCTCCATTTGTAACCTATAAAGAGCTTGCTTGAGGTACAACCTTCTTGCCAGGGATTTGGTCATGTAAAGGGAGTCTAGCTTCTTCCATAACTTCTCAGCCGAAGTCTCAGAAGCCACCTTGCGAAGCACACAATCAGAGAGGCTGAGAATGATTGCTGAAAATGCTTTTTCTCTCATTTTCTTCTTCTGAGCTAGAGTTAGAGTGGTTGGCTCAATCTCTGCCTCGGGTTTCAGGGCTTCCTCCAGCCCTTCTCCACGAGCACGGCCTTCATTTTGAGCGTCCACAGCACAAAATCATTCATTCCATTGAAAACTTCCATTTCCAACTTGGTCATGGTAGCCATTGTCCGGGACCCGAGCTCTCATCCACGCTCACCACTCCACTTGTTGGAAAATGACTACCCTTAGATTGGTATTTCAATGTTCTTTTAGTGTAGGCTAGAGTTTAGGATCGAACTGAGGTATCGGAGGCTCAATCGAACACAAAAACAACAAACAAACTCACACACTCTAACACCAGATTTAACGTGGTTCGCCAAACGTTTGGCCTACCTACACGGATCAATCGAGCCTCTTTTCATATTAATCACAACATGAAGTGTACACTCTTTCGTGCCCTCTACAACTTCCGTGTTTACAACTCTCCGTGATTCTCACTTTATATGAAACTACAGACTCTGAAAGATGATAGGTCGAAACTAGAAATCTGATATTTATACACTGAAGATCATTTTTAAAGCATGGCTCGAGTTTAATCTGAGCCATCCTTTCAATCTGATCCGTTGTCCCACAGCGCGCCACGTGGCCTTGCGTTTGCACGTGACCAAGCGTAAATCGTGTGACACTTCTTTAAGTGAAATCGCACGTTCGCTGGGTGCCGTCCGATCTAGATCTAACGATCAACAATCATCATCTGCATAATCTCGTCTCTTCTGATCAATGCCGTTGAAATCTTTCGCGCGGTATCTATCAGCCGACATTCAATCTCCTGTCTTTGAACGTAGTCCATCCGACGGCTACTGTGCGTCGAGACCCTTCTTCAGATTGTTCTTCATTTCCAGTTTTGGTTCGACCGGTCGTCTTCTCCGGCCATTCCCGGAGGCTCAGACGATGTTCAGGCTCGCCAATCTCGACATATTCTCTGCCTTACACCGTGGTCGTTGCAGATACTATTCTCTGGCCTGCCCTTTCCTTTCATGCAACCTTTCTTCAGGCCCTCTTTAAGTTTCATGATAGAATTCAAGCCCTGTCATATTAGTTTCAGTATAAAGAACCAATATCTTTTAGCTTTAGAGAAAAGGACGAAATACTTGATCTGACCAAAATACCCTTACAAAAGCTGTATAATAAACGGTATCCAGAACATGTTTTCTGTTACCATTGTGAACCATATTTAAGTAAATAAAAAAATTGACGATAAAAAAATCTCATAGATTTCTATTTTCTTTCGAACGATCCTCAGAACGAAACTTGATTTACCCACGAGGGTTTATTTCGATATTCAGGTCTCGAAATGTTCGATATTACGGGTATATTTTCAAACTCTTTTGACGCAAATAATAAAAACATGACGAAATTGAATCCCGATTCGGTCGAAATTGAAGATATTTTGTACACCTGAACAAATATCTGAAACACGGTAGTGGCGCTATTGTTCGTCGCTCATTGCTGGTCGAAATTTAAAATCTTCGGATTGTTGCCTAAACAAATCTGTCATGTAAAACAGTTAATATGTATTAATAAGCTGGCAAATGGTATATATACTGATTTAAAGGTAATGGTAAGCTGGATTTGGTACCAAATGCATATTATCTGGTATCACTATAACAGTGGTAACTCAATCGAAATAATCGATCGTATATATTATTTCTATCTGCACGAACACACATCTCTCACCAAACCAAGTTTGGTGTTTCCTATACAGTTTATCATGTTATTCAGGTCTCGAATGTTCGATTTTGCGCTTAAATTTTTCGAATCTTTTGACACAACTAAATAAAACAAGGTGAAATCGAATCCCGATTCGATCGAAATTGAAGATATTTTGTACAAACTAGAGAGACCCATATCCTAAACAAATTGATGAAACACCGTATTGGCTCTATTGTTCGTCACTCAAGGTTTGCCGAAATTTAAATACAATCGCGGGATTATTGCCTAAACCACTGTTCCAGAAACGTGGTATGGACGGTCAAGCATCTGTCCTAGTAAAACAGTCAATAGGTATTGAAAAACTCTCGTTTGGTATACATTTAGATTTAAAGGTAGCTGTAAGCTGTATTTGGTACCAAATTCCTATTATCTGGTATCATTATAACAATGGAAAGTCGATCGAAACAATTATCGTATATATTATTTCCATCTGCATTTTTGGTGTTGTAAAAATCGTCGATCTACTCTAACTCGGACGTGAGGAAGATAGCACAGATATGTAATTTTTCACAACAGTTGAGGGCAAATGGGTCTTTTTCGCACAAATGGGTCCTTAACTCTAAGGCAAACTTGATATGGGTCATTTAAACTTAAATTTAAAGCAATGGGGCCTGATTCAAATGAAAATAGCTAAAAGCGCCTGAAACTTAATTTACTCTATTTATAACCTTCCAAATATTTCTAGGGCTTATACTAATTAGGGTGCTGAGTGTTTATCATGGCTTAGCGGATTGGTGACGTGGAACTCGTTGCCACGTGTCTCGTGAAGATTCTGACCCACACACAGGCAACTCGACGCACGCTACTCTGTCTTACTTGAAACTAATGCAACTCGACGTAGACTACTATAGTGTCGTCGTCGGTCATTGACACTCCTTGAGTAATAAGCCATGTTCGACCGTACGACCCATGAGTCAGTATCCATGAAACGATTCAATGCCTTGATTCGATTCGTATCACAAGTCATGACGTCCGCTTCCAAGCGGGATATCGGCACACGATCGGTCATCGACAAATAAGCCGTGATCGGTTATCCAACACCCAACTGGAACCTCAGGCCTATGGACTTGCAATGTTCGAGGTTAAGAGTCCACTGGTGCCTTCCTATCTCGTACCCATCGAGAACAGCTCAACTCGACACGTTTGGATTTGTTCATTTATTGCTTCACCGGATGCTAAGTAAAGAACACCTATATTCTTAAAAAGGACAATGCCTTTCATTAAACACATGAAAATATCTTATTAGACAACATGTCGAATGATAAATAATCTATAGAACATACAAAGAATGTATCGAGCCTAAGCCACAACTTAAGCGTGTGGGCCATCGGGTTCCAAAGATAAAAATCCTCGGGAAAAGAAAAGGAACAAATAATAAGAACAGTGCAATCGAGGATTTATCGACTAAAGAAGAATCGACGGGCATAAATGTTGATGAGAATAAAACTTAGGTACCTGAAGATTTTGAAAATTTTGAAAATAATGATAATGAAGAGATCTCGATAAAGTATGCCCAGAATGGAATTAAATGGAACCGAGATGAAGTCAACGTTGATGATCTATTCTCATTTAACGTAGCGCTACATGAAATGAACGAGATTATTGAGAATGAGGATCATGAACCAAGGTCTGTACAAGAATGCAGACAAAGAAATGATTGGCCAAAATGGAAGGATGCAATCGAGGCCAGAAAATGTAAAGCCAGTTGGCTATAAATGGGTTTTTGTTAGAAAGAGACATGAAAATGGTGAAATTACGAGATACAAAGCATGGCTTGTTGCACAAGGTTTTTCGCAAAGACCTGATATTGATTATGAGGCGACGTATTCTCCTGTGGTGGACGCAACTACTTTTTGTTATCTAATTAGTTTGGCAGTACGCGAATGACTCGATATGCTTCTTATTTATACGGATCGCTTGATAGTGATATACATATATGAAGCTTCCCAATGGATTCAATTTACCTGAAAATTCAGGGCCACGAAATTAGTACTGAATCAAACTTAATAAATCGCTTATGGATTAAAGCAATATGGGGGTATGTGGTAGAATCCCCTAAGAGAATTTTTAGTGAAAGAAGGGTACAAAAATGATCAAACTTGCCCTTGTATATTCATGAATATATCAAAAATGAGTTTGTCACTATAGCAGTTTATGTTGATGATTCAGCATATTTGGAACTCCTTGAGAGTAATTGAAATCTGTTGATTGTTTGAAAAGGGAGTTCGAAATGAAAGATCTCGGAAAAACAAAATTTTGTCTCGGACTGATACTCAATATTTAAAGAATGGGATATTTGTACATCAAGAAACTTATATGAAATAGGTATTGATAAGGTTTTACATGGACAAAGGTCATCCATTTGATACTCCGATGATTGTCCGATCGTTAGACGTAAATAAAGATCCGTTCAAACCACGTGAAAATGAAGAAGAGATAGTTGGTCCTGAAGTTCCATATCTTAGTGCTATTGGAGCGCTAATGTATCTTGCGAGTCATACGCGACCTGATATAGCATTTGCTGTAAATTTATTGGCAAGATACAGTTCTTCGCCGACTCGTAGACATTGGAACAGATTTACGAATATTTCGATGCCTTCAAGGAACAACTGATATGGGATTGTTCTACTCTAACGAGATGAAAGCAGATTTAATTGGGTATGCGGATGCTGGATTCCTATCCGACCCATATAAAGCTCGATCGCAAACTGTTATGTATTTACGTATGGAGGAACTTGCATTTCCTGGCGATCAGTTAGACAAAGAAGAACGTTGATGGAAAATTATTCCGCTTCAAAACAGAGAAAAAAGACTAAATTTGACGAGGGTATAATGGGAATTCTGCTTTTTTTCTCTGACGGTCAGACTAAATTTGACCGGATAGGGAGCGTATGCAGAATTATTCAAACTACAAGGGTTTTTTTAACTTATTTCTAAACTGCAGGGCTTTTGGTGCATTCTTTTTAAATCACGGGTAGGTTATATGCTATTTACTCAAACGATAATATCATCAGGAAGAGCAAATACGCATTGTACTCTTTTCCCTCCGTTGTTGTTTTTCTCATGTGGTTTTCCCAATAAAGATTTTTAATGAGGCAACATATGAAAGCGTAATAAAGGAATTGCGTACTCTTTTTCCTTCACTAGGTTTTTATCCTACTGGATTTTTCCTAGTAACGTTTTAACGAGGCATATTCTTGAATATACATCCAAGGTGGAGTATTATGAAATATTGGAGTGGATGTATATGGAGTGGTTAAATGCGGATGGCCTAGATGAGACTATAAATTAGATGTGACTATTTTATGAGAATGTAATATTTTGTGGTTGTAATTTGATAAACTTGCCTATAAATAGGCACCTTGAGTTGTGTTGTAAAACACATCAAGTATTAATTTAATTCATACTTCCTCTCTCTAAATATTTCTCTCTATAATTATAATCAATAATATAAATATTAATCACAATAATATATTTATAACAAAAAGAACATAAATCACACACACCAGACATAGGCAGGACAAAGTATAAGAATAGACCACTCACCCACACACCTCACCATACTCGACTCGCCGGCGCACCACCGACCGATCGCCGTCAACAAGCCGACCACAGTCCACAGCATCATTGGCCACCAAGCAAACCGTTAGCCACCACAGTTCATCCAAGAGGCATACATTCTATGAACCCTAAATTTTTATTGTCGAATTTTATTGATTTGTTTTTCAATTTTTAGGTTGAGGATTTTAAGTATTTATTAACATTTTATACATGTCTAAATTCATTTGTAGCCGGTTTTGGGTGTTGATTTGTCATTTAGGTTTCGAATTTTAACATGTATTTGATAGTTAAATTATGATAGAATTTCGGGAAAAAAATAGAAAACCCGACCCGACCGGACCCGTGGATACCCGACGGGTTTCGGGTACCCCAACTTTAATCCGGTCGGGTTTGGGTTTGGAAGTAACTACCTGACTTTTAGAGTAACCGACCGAAAACCCGATACCATACCCGACCCGATCCCACCCCTAGAGCTGCCAGAACGGTCCGTAGCTTGCCAGGCCTGCCGGGGCGGGACAGGCCGGTCAGCCCTATTGCGGGCCTTACAATTGAGGTCCACCCCGCCCCACTGACGGGCCTCGCAGGCCAGGCCTACCCCCCCTCCCCCCTAAAGAAATAGTTTTTTATTTGTTTTAATTTTAAAAAGTTTGATAATATTTTAATTTATTATTTATTTAATTTTAAAAACTTTACTGTTAGATATTGTTTTAAATATTATGATAATTATTAATAAATTATCTGTAAATATGCCATTAATTATGTATTATAAATGCATGATTAGTTTTAAGAATACCTGACGAAAGTGGCTTCGAATGCTTTAGGGTCGAACTTAGCACGTTGTACTCTATCGTCCGCCACAAAGTAATTGCACTGAAAGACCTTGAAGAAGGAAATGTTGGGTACTCGCTTGTTAATGATCTCAAACGGAGTCTTATCAAAGCGCTTGTGAACGACCGTCATGTTTTGAGTGAAGCAGGCGATATTTACTGCTTCAGCCCAAACAAAATGTGGGAGGCCGGAATGAATCAGCATCATACATGCGGCTTCCACTAGAGTCTTTCGACTATCCCATTCTGTTGAGGCATCTTTGTGGTTGAAAATTGCCGACTAATCCCAAGTTTCTGATAAAAGTCACTGAGAAATTAATTCATGAACTCAGTTCCGTTGTCAGTGCGAATGACTTGGATAGTCTACTGTAGTAGATTCTGAGTTGTGTTCATAAAAATTGCAATCAAGTCCCCTGTCTCATCATTGGTTCGGAGGAACTTAATCCATGTGTAGCGAGAAAAATCGTCAACAATAACCAGCACATACGTACGTCCGTTGATACTCTATGTTTGCATTGGTCCACAGAGATCCATGTGGAGTAATTCCAGAGGTCATGAACTAGAGGCAACTGGCTTGATGGGTGAGAAGCTAACTTCATTTTTCCAAGTTGGCACGCTGAACACTGATGCTCTTTCTGTAGTATTATAGTTGGTAGACCGTGAACCAACTTTTTTTTCAAGAGTCGATGAAGAGGTTTAATGTTCAGATGAGACATGCGTTGTGCCATAGGCTGTTCCTTTGACTTGTAGTCTGAGAGATGAGGCAAATAGCTGTCAAAGGCCGTACGGACTTCAGGTTGATTGTGTAAAGATTTGACTTCCGAATTCTTTGAAGGAGTTCTTTGCCCTGACTGTTCAAAATTCTATATCGGTCAACAAGGAGCGGAATCCTTTATCGCAGAACTGGCTTATGTTGGGCAACTTATGGCGAAGGCCTTCGACGTAAAAGGCATCCTTGATTATCAAATTCTCCAAAATAAAATCTCCAAGTCCTGGAATTGGAGCTGAATCGTTGTTTCCGAATCTGACTTTTCCATTTAGTCTGTCAAAGGCAGCTCCTGATTTCCCGTCATGTGGGTGGAGCAACCGAAATTGAGGTACCACACATGATGGATCCGCAAAAATAGATTATAGAGCTTTAGGTACCCATTTAAGAATGGGTCCTCTCAGATTAGCAGATTTAGACTTTGTTTCAAATATGGTTCCTAAATTACTACTAATAGGAGCTTTAGCAACCCAAGCCATCTTCGAAGAAGTTGATTTGGGTTTTGCCCTTGTCGGAGACTTGGCCTTTTTGGACTTTGTCTTCCTAGGCGGATATTTAGGAACACATCTGGGTTGAACCTGGCAGGGAAGTTGAATTTCAGCGCGGGCAAATGCATTAGTATGCTTGAGCGTGAAAAAGATCTTTTCATTAGACAGTCTCCTATGGTGTTTGGGGGATTGAATCTTCATGGGATACCTTAGGTGAGAACAAGAATGAATGGCGCCATAAGCTTTCTTAATGGCTGGATCTTGTTTCCTACGTGTCATCCTAGATGCATTTGTCTTAGAATGATTCTTGTTAATGACTCACGAAGAGCCAGTCAAAATTAGTGCTTCTAAAAGTAGTGGGCTTTAGAGAGCATGTAGAAACAATTATTTTTAGTGATGAAATGCTCTTTTATTTTTACGGAAGTCTTTTGTTATTATAGAAGGAGGAGATAATTTTGGAACAATGACATCTATTGACTCCTTCATTTCTACATTAGACACATTCGCCTTCGTTTTCTCTAGCTCATTTACTACGCTTCCTGTAGACATAGTAGAGACAGGATGAGAAAAAATATTTTTCGAAATATTCTTTGATGTCTGTTCATGGGAAGGCGATTTTCCTTTCTTCACGCTTTTCACAATGATTTTATCTTGTGAGGGAGATGCGTGAGAAATGTTTTGTGAGATGGAGAAAGCTTTGAGATTTTCCATCTCTTTTAAGAATGCTTTCTTTTCTGCTTCAAAACTCTCTCTTTCCTATTCTAATGAAGCTGTTAAGTCCTTCATTTTCTTAACAATAGGAGGTATGTAGAGAGAATTTTCAGAATGATGAATTTGTGCTTCCTCGGATGTATAACGATCTTCTGGAAGATAAATTGATTCAAAGTCACATACCTTGGGAATTTCCCACATTTTGTAACTTTGGTTTAATTCGGTAAAGGAAAAAGGGATTTCAAGCCAAGTCTTGGCTTTTCTCTTGGTTTCTTCTAATGAGTTTATTTATTTTGCAATATTAAAAACCATAAGAGCAGTTAGTCCTAGACCCATGTACTTGACATCATAAAGTTGTTTGCAGTCAACTTTCTTCAAGTAGCGTGGATTCTTAAATTTTGAGTATAGCTTCTTACGTTCCTCGTCTAAGGTACCATAGTGAACTAGACCGGTGCTTTTCTCGTCTTGATAAGTGTCTAGGCATTTTCATAAATCACTAATCATAGAATTTGACTTAACTAACTCATCTTCGAGACTAGTGACTTTCTTACTTACAACTTCAAGTCTACACTTAAAGTGACTTTTCTCATCTAAGTTCCTAAGTAGACATTTGTGGTTGTTGTCTAGCCTGTCTTCTAGTTCATTCACCACCGAACTATGCTTTTCTAATAGAATATGCTTAGTCTCATAAGATTTGGAGTTTCTTAGTTAATTCTTCTATTTTGGGATTAGAGCTCCTAAGATTTTCTTCGAGACTAGCTTGATTTCCTTAGACTTAAGAAGCTTTTTCTCTACCATTATATCTCGTTTCTGCTCATGTATCATGTTAGCATACTTAGATTCTAATGCGGCTAACATGTCAAAATGTGTAGAGTCAGGGGTTACTATCTCCTGCGATGAAGTGGATGAGTAGTCTTCTCCATCCTAGCAGAAGTTCCGCCTTCCTGTTCATCCTCGAGGCGCGCCATGAGAGAGAGGTTATTAGCATCAGAATCTGAGATGTCCTCCAGTCAGTGGTCCTATTCAGTCATGAGAGCTACTCCAACTTCCTTCTGTTTGGTTAGTGAAGCTTCCTGGAGTAGTAGTTGGCGTCCTTCTTCTTCGGAATGGTGCATTCTCGGGCGAAAGGCCGATTTTCCCACAGTTGAAACACTTCAGTGGGTCTTTTGAGGTTATGCTTCTGAGGACTCAGTTGGTTTCTCTTTGTTCTTCGAGCTTGTAGTTCGAAGACGGTTAGCAGAGGATGACGACTTTTTCTTGAGGTATTACTTCGTCAACACTTTAGCAATTAAGGCGAACTGTTTCCCAAATTCTCTGACTTCAGAAGGAAGTTCTGAATCCGATGGTTCCTCATCCTCTAACGAGCTGGGAAGCTTGACATGCTTTTCCTTGCGTGAGCGGGAGCTCATCTTCTCTTAAACTAGAGCGATGGAGTCTTCGGCCTGTTTGCCTTTAGCTTTTTTGTATCTAGCAGATGTCTTCTTCGTGTTGTACGAGATTGTCAAAAACAGCATGTATATCCATCTCGTCTAATTCGTTGTTTCGTCTGAATTGAGTGGATATCTTCTTTCATTCGGTGGGCAATGAGGACAGGAACCGAATGTTCATCTCCATCTTAGTCTTGCGTATCTCAATTTTCCTCATTTTGTTGAGAAGAGTAGGTACCGCTGATAAAGAAGTGCAAGCTCTCCTCATTCTTTGCTTTGAAGGAATCATATGCCGTGCGATGTTGCCTTCTTAGCCTTGATGCCTACTTCGGTTCTTTGCATCATCCTATGCAGTTCTTGCCACATTCCTTTAGCCGTTTGAAGGCTGTCTATTTGTCTGTAGATGTCATATGTGTTGCATCAATGTGTTCTTAGCTTTCGGATCGGCCTTTGCTCTTTGTTTCACAGCTTCATCGTACTCACTAGGAATCTTCAGTCGCCTAGTGGGTTCGACGGAAGGATTGTTCGAGTTATCACCTTCTTGTGTAACCCAAAATTGAGCGGGTCCCTCTTCGAGTGCTTTAGTAAATTTTCAGCCTGATCTTTAAGCTCTATGAAGTTCAAGAACCTACTTCTTCAAACTGTGTATTTGCCTCGTTTAAGGATTGGAGGACGGTTGTCGTTTCCAAGGGCATAGTCATCCATTGTTTTTGTTGAAGAGTTGATTAAGGATCTTCGTTGATTTTTTTGATGGTTTGAGATGATGTAATGTGCTTCACAAGTAACAGATTAGTTAGCAGTGTTTGATTCGAAAGTAGTTCGAGAATTGTTTTTGATTCAATCTTTAAAGTTTGATCAAAAATAATTTCGCCGAAATAAAACGTAACAGTTACTGTTCTCGTGCGAGAAAGTCTGTCAGCGTAATATTTTTCGAGCGAAATAAATTGCTCAAAATCTTTCGGTCGAGAAAAAATTCCGGATCGTGAATTTATTTCGATCGCAAAGAAACAATACGATTAGTAAGTTTCTCGTTGAGTCAAAATAAATCTGTTGACTGGAAAAGTTTTTCAAGCGCAAATGATTTTCGCTAGGTCAAAATTAAATGTCTGACCGTAAATTTTTTCGAGAGACAACTTTACGCGCGCAAAGTCAAAATAAGTCTCGTCGAAAAAAATTTTCGCTGAGTAATGCTCGAGATATTTTTTCTTACTAAAATCGCTCTTAACGACAACAACTTTAGAGCTGACTTCGTATTCTGAACGAGAAAAATTCTCGCGCAGGGTTTTCGATCGAGAAATTAATCTGATCGAAGACTTAGCGAGAAAAACTTAAATCGCGCAAATAATCACAGAATACGAATTAACACTGAATCAAGCAAAAACAACGAATTAGACAGTTAAATTGTAGGTAATTGCTCAAAATCAACTACTGATTACGCACGAACAGGAAACTAAACACGCCATGAAGCAAAATATATCAAATTTAGTCAAAATCAGTACGTGTTCTAAGTGTTCTTCGCGCGAACAATAGCTACCAGATTCACCAAATTTGCTAATTCGAAGTTCTAATTGCTACCGATCTAGTCGCAAATAATTTGTAGCACTGAAGCGAGCATGTAAACATCAAATCAAGTCCAATAAGCACAAAATTGAGACTATAAGATCGAATTCGTTTTCGTGCCAAAACTGTTCTTCGCACGGAACAGTTTCAGAAATAAAATTCGATCCGATTTCTAACAACTTCGATGAAAAACAGAGCGAATCTAATCTGTACCAATTGTTAGGTCCCTAGATTATCATCTAAGATCCTAGACTTGAATTCATCAGATTTCGATGTGAATTGTTAAGATTTGTATTTCGATCGAAAACCTGAACTGAAGAACTCGAGAGAGAGTGATCTTAGTGACATAAAGTTTTCTATGTTCTCTCTCTATAAATTAGAATGCAAGCCATTCGGATCAATTCAATAATTTTCTCTATTCAATTCGTAAGTGTACATAAGTATTTATACCAAACAATACTTGGTATAAATACAACTTAGTCCTAACCTAAGGAGTATTATAAGAAACGCTCCTAATACGAAGACAACTAATAAAATCAAAGCACAATTCTAAACAGTATTCTGCAGAAATTCACGCTGTCTTTGACAACCTCGCACAACAAGAAGAAGACATCAGCGAGATACAAAAAGAGCAAAAGGGCAAACACGTCGAGGACTCTATAGCACTTGTTTCCGAGAAGAGGTGCTCTCGCTCATGCAAAGAAAAGCATGTCAAGCATCATAGCTCTTCAGCGGATTAGGAATCATCAGATTCAGAACTTCATCCCGACGTAAAGGAACTTAGGAAACAGCTAGCTCTTGTCGCCAAAATGATGACGAAACAGTACTTGAAAAAGAAATCATCATCCCCTGCTAACAAACTTCAAACTACAATCTCGAAGAACAAAGAGAGACCAGATGAATCCTCGGAAGTCATAATCTTCAATTGTGGGAAAACTGGTAACTTTGCCCAAGAGTGCACCTTTTCCGAAGAAGAAGGATCCAACTACTTTTGGGTTACCTGATGTCTCCGGAGATGCCACGTCTCCGAGTACGATGCAGAACAAAAATTTTCCGGCTTCCCCGATTTCCCTCGTTGCTCGGATCAGAATAATAACACATAGACACGTAATAGGGCGGGTCAAACCCTTAGAGAATTACCAGTTGAAGCGAGTGGCAGCTCCACGTCCTTTTCTTAAAGACTTCGTCGATGGTGGTGGATGGCACTAGATCATCACGCTGACCTCATAGTGTACCACGGAATCAGTTCTCTAAAGATGGCTAGAGAGAACTGAGCCGTCGCGTGGGAGAAAAGTGTGTGCGTTCGGTGTGTGTGTTTTGTGCCTATTGTAATTTCGAAAATCACTCTCTTTCTTATGGTATGGAGGCTCCGGTTGCAAATGAATCGAATCTTTTTGTTCGATTCGAAATTCGATTCGAAATTTAAGATTCGTATTCGAAATATTGAAAATCAAATCCGAATAAGAATACTTTTTTTCGATTCGAATAATTTTAGAATACGAATACTGTATGGCAATATTCGATTCGAATCTTTTAGAAGATTCGAATAATACAATATATATTAAATAACATATATTAATATATGTAGTTAATAGAATATGAAACAATTGTAGTATTCGAATAATAAAAGAATATGAATATGAATATTCGAAAAATAAAAGAATACAAATAAATATGGTGGTATTCGACTCAATTCGATTCGTTTGCAACCCTATATGGAGTACGAAATTTAGCCTATTTTAAGGCTTGATTTCGAATTTTAAGTCCTTAAAGTATGAGAGATTTTTGCCACATTTATCTCTCCCTTTTGAATTCCATATCCGAACTTAAGAAAACTTACTATTAATAAATAACTAACCTATATATTCAAATCAAATAAATTATCTTCTAATATGGAATATAAATTTTCAAATTTCAAATCCAGTTAGATAATATTCCAAATATTTAAATTACATATTTATTTATATCAAAAACGCAAATTCCAAAAATACCCTCAAAGGAATATTTCAAATTTTAGCAAGTTAAAGTCTAACTTTACCATAAGCCCATTAAGCACTTGGCCAATCCCAAGTCTTTATGTTAGTAACATATGAAGTCCCACATCGGTTCAATAAATGACCTAAGGCCCATTAAGACGCGGTCCAACGGCTCAAGGCCAATCAAGGCCCAAAACACATTCTCTCCTTATCAGTACACGTTGATGATCCTTTTTAAGCCCGACTCTCTAGCTTCCACTCAATCGGAAAGAGAGGAATCCAATAGTTCGGTAGTTACCTAGCCAATCTCGGAGTACAGAACCGTAACCCGATTCGAGTGCGAATTTCGACTCAGTCTTTATTCCAGAACCTCACTATAGATTATAGTAATAAAAAACCCTTCAATTGTGTCCCAATCGAGTGAGAGTCATGATCTATGTCAAACTCACTGAACTCGATTCTATGATAAAACGAAGAAGAGGCAAACCACAATTACTTGGTCAAGGATTTCGTAATTTCCTGTCGACATCCTCATAGGACACTTATCACGATTACTTGCCAGACTATGAATTGGTACTCGGCGGTTTGAGCCCGACAATCACAAATCGTTATCAAGACCGCATCTAGCCCACTGACCCATACAACAGCAAATCGGGTCGAGGGGAACCAGTGACAGTCGAGAATTCAAAGTCAACTCCGTCAAAGCCCCTTTCGTTCTATTATCACAGTATACTATCAACACTGATTCAAGCAACAACAGCGAATTAGGCAGTAAAATTGCAGCCAATTGCTCGAAATCAACTACAGTCTACGCACAAACATGTAATTAAACACGTCATGAAGCACAATATATCAAATTTTAGCAAAATCAGTACGTGTTCAAGTCGTTCTAAACGCTACCGATCAAATCGTAAATGATCACTGATTCAATCAATTCAGCTTAATTGATGTTCTAAGTGCTACCGATCAAATCGTAAATGATTTCTATCACTGAATCGAGCGCGTAAACATCAAATTCAAGTCAAATAATCACAGAACTAAGCTATCAGATCGAAATTAATTTTCGCGCCAAAATTGTTCTTTGCATGGAACAGTTTCAAAATTGAATTTCGATCTGATTCTAACAATTTTTGATTCAAAACAGAACGAGCTCTGATACCAATTGTTATGTCCTCGATTATCAACTCCCAGATCTTAGACTTGAAATTTAAGGCAATCGATTAGAATTGTTAAGAATTAGATTTCGATCGAAAACCTTCTTAGAGAGCTTTGAGAGAGATTTTGCTTAGTGAGAGAAAGTTTTCTGAATTTCTCTCTCTAGAATATGATTTGCAAGCCTTTCGGATCAATTGACTAAAATTCTCTATTAAGTCAATGTGTACAATCCTATTTACACCAAGCATACTTCGTATTAATAGCATGCAAGTCCTAAACAAAGACTAATACAAATAAAGCCCATTATTACAAGGACAGCTGATAAAATCAAAGCTCAACTAAAACGTTATTCCACATCTGTATTTTCATCTGACATAAGATCCCACATTGTTCAGTCCAGTGGTTCGCAAGCAAATTTATGTATCATCGGTGCTTCGTCCCAAATGATTAACTCTGAGCGACGTAAGAGTTCTGCTAACATTGAACCATGACGTATATCGCACCTGTAATTTTCACGTAAGGATATTGGCAAATTGAATCTTGAATGAGTTGTTCTGCCTCCCGCTAGCAATAAGAAAGCAATCCTGATGAGCTACAGGAATTACTATCTTGTTTTCCGACCGCAGTTTTCGTATTAGCAAATTGTATAAATAAGTCTTTACTGTTCCTCCTGGACCATTGAGGAAAAAAAGTTGACCATCATTGCATATACGGATTCAATAACAGCATCAAATACCATTTTTTGATCTTCATTCAGTGTAGCAATTAAGTCCTCATTTTCCATTGTGCTTACTTCGATATTAAAGTTCAATTCTTCCATCAAGAATCTATTTCCAAGATCTCTCAAAATACTATTAGAGGGAGTCGGCATTCCAGGGAAGTACCAAGTGTTTTTGAGTTCTGATTCAATAACTTCTCCACCTCTAGAGTATAAATTTGTAGTTCCTCGTCAGAAAGCTCCAAAGATGAAAATGTAAACAAATGCTTTGTTTCCACATAATATCTTCTGACATATGTTTCCAGAAATTATTCAATAGTCCTAAAGGATCCGTTACTTCACTGTATGTCAATAGTGTATTAAATAAATGCCGCAACTGATATGGGGTTGCCCAGTGTACAGCTTCTTCCAGGGCTTGATGCCATTCAGAATCTTCTTCTGACAATCCTCTTCCGTAACATGCTTCTTTGAAACTTTGTAATATATGTCCGTTCACAGTTCGAATATCTCCATAGGATGTTGGTCCTTTCACAAACATAAGCAACATTTTCATGTAGTATATCTCACCAGCAGCTGGATGAATATTCACAATTCTTCCAAGAACAATTCCTTTTTTCGTGGTGCCAAGCTTTTTTAGAACCGTTCCATACAAATTTTGACGGAAATTGTATGTAAGTTAGAGCCCTTGCTTCGCTATTACGTGCGTTTGTTACCATTCATTTGGTAAACATAGTTTTCTGAATACCATCTTGTGCCAGCATATTCTCCAAATCAGCAGCATCATAAACAACACTCTGATGTCCTTCAAGATGTACCGGAAGTCTTTGAACAGCTGGTGATCTATAATGTATGTCAAAAGCAAATATTCTCCACATAGCTTCGCAAGCAGTACCTACAGTCAAGATATCTCTTTATTTCATCGTTGTGTGGCTATTTTTCCAGAGTTATCAACTGGCATCCACTGAATTTCTGTTTTGTATGATCATCGTTGCTTTGTCGACTCCCTTCGTAATATACTTGAACAAGTATTTGATTGCTTTACTCCTATTGCACCATTCAACGTTTATATGAGCATGATATTTTTTCAGCAGTGGTAGATTGTGCGGCACAACATAAGTATTATCTTTTTCAGATTTTTTTGTAATATAAATCATATTTATTTTCCTCCGACGATATCTCATATAACCGGTCTCATCTATTATCGTTGCCTCATTATACTGTTTAGGGAACTTTTTTGTGCACCTGTTATTTTCCATGCATGCTTTATTTGGTCTGTTCGAACCACACAGTCCATGCATCATAGATTGTTTGACCAAATAATATCCTTCCTCGTCCACATCAATGTCTGGATGTCTGCTGATATTACTGAGTCTACCTCCGAAGGACTTGGATGTCCATCACGCCTAGTTAGCCAAATCAATATATGTGCATACGGCATACCACTTTTCTGAAGTTATATTGTATACAACACTAAAAAACAAAGGAATGCGTCTATCGTTGAATATTTTTTGTGAAATATTTTCCTCGTCATTGACATAAAATATTTGAGGTATCGTGTAGAAAACATGCCTGCAACCACATGCAAAGAATATTCCTTTCCTAATATCAGAAATCAAACTGTCCAGCTTTATCTTAAAAACTCGACACTGCAAATCTAGCCTATCATTAGAGCTATCACTGCTATACTTTTTCTAATGATCTGTTATTTCATCCGAGTTAGGATTTGCTGTGATAGTAATGAAATGTGGATTACTGTACCACCTGCATAAAGCAAGAGCGTCATGGTAGTTTTTCGAGATATATCTGGGACAACCGGTAAACGAATATGGTAATATGATCTTCTTCCCAATTGATCTTGCATTTGTCTCCCCTCTGGATACAGCATCAGCAATGTTATTGTAAATATCTGCTCTCAATGTCTTCTGATTATTTCTTAACAACGAAGTCTTTCTTGTTCGATCGCGGTGTAAGCATCGACAACATATTGATGCAGTAGACGTCCAGATCGTACAATACTTGTCCCTCTGATAATCTTCTCTGTATTTGATATGTGAATTCGCGCATAGTTATGTAACCTCTAATAGAGCTGTGGACCCTATTTGAGTAGGGTATCTGGTCATGGAATCCTGTCCAAACGGAAATAGAAAAGGATATTTTATAGCCATAAATGAAGGATGCGATTCACTGATTCTCTTTAGCGGCCCATTTTTTATCTGAACTATGATGTCTCTCTCTCCAATCGTTTCAGGAAGATCCCCAACTATCAATCCAGCAATTTCATCAGTGGAGGGAAGTTCATACTGTTTTCCTCTATGTCCTCGTCCAATTAGTAATATTGATAGTTCAGCAGTCTCTTCATATTCATATCTGTCTCGTGCCATTCGGAAAATTTTTGCCAGCTTATTGTATGTATCCATCATTTGAATGAGTGCTGAAACCACCGCTGTATCCAAATTTTCTGAACTTTTTTTGGACAACGTGCCTAAACGGTTTGAAACTTCATTTGAGGTGTCGTAGATATAGAGCTGAGCAAATTTTGGAGCCTCACCTTGAGCATGAAGTAATGAACCAATATTATGCCAGTTTTGACCGTGTATTTGGTAGACGTACGAACCTGTTCTTTATTTTACCGTTGAGTCTATTTTTGCACCCATTGATTTAAAGGAAAGGATTGAGTTATAGACACCTATAGATTGCCAGAAAGATATATCCGATAACTTTTCCTCAAGATATAACGGAGGTTGTTCAAGTGGAGGAAGTGAAACTCTTCCTTGGCTGCAATAGAGTGAAAATACTAAATCGCCGATATTCGCTTTTGCTTTTGCTGACTCTGATTTCCACATCAATGCATGACAGTGTGGACATTGAATGATGTTCTCCACAATAATCATTTTAGAATTTGACCTGTTCCTTTTATTTGAAAATGAATGTCTTCGAGCAAGCCTAATTCATATTAGAACATTATTTTTCAAACTATTCTATGACAACTTCTAAACAATATAAGTTTGACAATTACCTTCTAACAAAGTTCGAGGTCTTTCTTCATTGTATCCAAAGACTTGTGTATGTTCGTTGTTGTATGATATCAGTTTAATTGTGCATTGATTTAATTAGCTGTCTTCGTAATTTGGGGCATTTATTGTAATAGTCCTTAGTTTAGGACTAAGTTTGTTATTTATACCAAGTATGTTTGGTATAAATAGTTGTACAAACATTGTGCTTAATGAGAAGAATTAGAAAATAATCCGAAAGGCTTGCAATTCAATTTCTAGATAGAGAAACACAAGAAATCTTCTCACTCTAAAAGAAAGTCTCTCTCCGCGCTCTTCAAGAAGGTTTTCGATCAAAACTCAATCTCTACAATTCTTATCGATTTCCTTAGAATTCATGCCTAGGATCATAGAGTTGATAAATTAGGACCTGACAATTGGTATCAGAGCAGATTCGTTCTGTTTTGAATTGGAATTGTTAGAATTGGATTGGAGTTTGAGTTCCGTACTGTTCCATCGAAGAACAGTTTGGCGAAAATTTAAATTTCGATCTAATAGCTCAACTCTGTGCTCAATTGTTCTGAATTTGATGTTTTCGTGCTCGTTTTAGTGATACGAAACGTTTGTAATTAGATCGGTAGCGTTTAGAAGATCATTCGAGCTGAATTGATTGAATTTGAGTTGATGTTGTTCGCGCGATAAACTGTTAGAACACGTTCTGATTTTGCTCAAATTCGATATATTTTGCTTCATGACGTGTTTAATTGCCCGTTCGTGCGTAGTCAGTAGTTGGTTTCGAGCAGATTCGTGTAATTTCAAGGTCTAATTCATCATTTTTGCTTCAATCAGTGTTAAGTGTATTCTGTGATTTTCTCGATTATCTTAATTTTTCTCGCTAGGTTCTTCGATCATGTTAATTTCTGGATCGAAAAACTCTGCGCGAAAATTTTTCTCGATCGGAATACTTAGTCAGACCTAAAGTCGCCTCTACCAAGAACGACTTTAGTAGAAAAATTTTTCAAGCCTTACCTAGCGAAAAACTTTTTCTAAGAAGACTAATTTTGACCTTTGCGCGCATAAAACTTACAATCGATAATTTTTTTGGTCAGACTTCTCAGTTTGACTAAGCGAAAATCATTTGCGTACGAGAAACCTTTTTCAGTCAAAGAATTTATTTTGACCCAACGAGAAACTTATTAAACATAATGTTTCTCCGCGCACGAAATAAATTCACGATCCAAATTTTTTCTCGACCAGAAGATTTTGAGCAATTTTTCTCGCTCGTAAAGTTTTTCGCTGACGAACTTTCTCGCACGAGAACAGTAATAGTGCCAATATTTCTCGACGAATTAATTTTTAATCAAACTTTAAAGATTGAGTCAAAAATTATTCTCAAAACTGCTCTAGAATCAAACGCTACTAACAAATCCGCTACTTGTGAAGCACATCACATCAATTCAAGACATCAAAACAACAAACGAAGATCCTACATCAACTCAAAGAAGAAATGGATGCCTACTCCCTAAGAAATGATAATCGTCCTCCAATTCTAAAAAGGGGCGAATATACAGTTTGGAGAAGTTGGTTCTTAAATTTCATCGAACTCAAAGATCAAGCTGAAGATCTACTCAAATCACTTTATGAGGGACCGGAAATATTTTACATAAACCAAGAAGGTGATAGCTCGAACAATCCTCCGATAGAAACCACTAGGCGAGTAAAATTACCAGTGAGCACGATGCAGTTGAAAAAGAAGAGCTAGAGCATATCTTATTGCTAAGAACACACTGATGCAGGCATCCCTAATGATATCTATAGACAAATAGATAGCATCCCAACTGCTAAAGGGATGTGGGATGATCTGGTGGGGATGATGCAAAGAACCGAAGTCGGTGCTAAAGCTAAGAAGGCTAACATACTCACAGCATATGACTCCTTCAAGGCCAAAAGTGAGGAGAGCTTACACGGTCTTTATCAGCGGTACCTCACTCTTCTCAACGAAATGAGGAAGATTGATATCAAAAAGACTAACATGGAGATGAGAACTAATTGCCTCACATGTGATGTGCATTTTAGGAGTTGCATGTTATTAATTTCAGCATTTTAATATATTTAATTCCTAGGAATTTTGGTATGAGAAATAATATAGAAGTCATTAGAGGCGAATAGTTACACGCGTTTAGTCAATATTTTTATATAAAAATAATAATAAATAGAAACTAATAAATAAATTAATTAATATGTTAGAATTATTTAGCTTAGTTACTTTGGTTTCCGGTGTGATACGTGTCAATTAATAAGTACAACTAATTATACGTGTCTGCGGGTAGACACCGCTATTTATACGTATCGATTGTTGGGTGTAAATTAGTTACACGTGTATGAGTTATATATTATTTAATATTTGTGTGAGTAGATTTTCATAAATTTATACAAGCTATTTACTCAAAGTACAAAAATTAACTTAGTTTCCTAGTTATCAATATTAAAATACTTAACCTATTACCAACGAGCATATCTCCATATGAGCTAATTAGGAATTCCAATACTTAGACAATGATCTCACGTGTATGGGTGTTAATATGATAGGTATTAGTTAACGTAAAGAACAAGGAAAATAAACCACCGCCTTAGTATTAGTTATTTCAACTCATTATTGTTCTTTATCATCACTTCGTCTCAGCCTTAGGAAACCTTGCCATTGAAGAACACGCAAATCTGGTTAAGCTTAGGTATGATATTCTACGCCTTGATAAATATAAAATAATATATATTAAGTACATCTATAACATGTATATACCTTGGTTAAACAATATATATCAGATCGGTTTCAAACTTAAGCAAACCATCATATCATCATGTATAAGCCACGGTGCATTTCAGTAGATCAAGTGTAATTGTTCCCTTACATGAACCGAAGAGGTAGTTGGTATATTTAAGCTATAATAAAATCGTTTGTAACTTACCCTTCTATGTTTTAATAATATAGGGAACTAAGGCTACCCTCACATGTATGCATATACATGTATATATAGTAGTTGAAATCACGACTCGCAATCTCAATATAACAAGGTTAGAGACAACAGGTAAGCGACTGTCCCATGCAACTACGACACATGAACCTAGCTTTATTTGTATTGTTGTGATATATGTGCTATTATTTATTTGAGTACTTGAGAGGTACGAATTATTTGGTATTAATAATTGTACCTCAGGCGCGAGTCGCCAGATACGTTGTTTTGATTATTTGTTGAAATGACCTTATATGATTTGGGTTGAACTATTTGTTAGCTCAAGTGATTTGTGTGTATGTCATTGGGCGCGAATTACTGTTTCGAATATGATTGTGATACTCCTTGCATATTGTGCACCGGTTCATTTACATCGAGTTATTTACGTCACTATGGACGACTGGCGATGAGCATGTCAGGAGTTTCATATAGTCGCTTTGGGCGAGACTGGTTGGTGAGGTGCATATGTTCTTTTGTGAGACGATACTACGATATACGAGGGAATCTCGTGGTGGAGAAGACCGCCTTCGATGGGATGGTCCACTCGAGCCCTTCCCCTTCGGCGGTACCGCGCCGTTATTGGCCTGACGTGACGACGTCTTTTCTGGACGGGTGAAAAACACCGTGTAGCCTGGGCGGGTGAAAAAGACCGTGCAGTGGTTTCTGGGCGGGTGAAAAAGACCGTGCAGAATTGATATTTATAGGCCTCATTGATATTGATTCAGCTCTTCGGTATCGTCTTATTCAGTCTCAGGGCCCATATTGAGTGAATCATTATGAGAGCATGGAGTATATTTACGAGAGTATGAGTGGCATATAGCATACCATGTTGCATTTGAATCACTCGAGGAATTCATATCGCAGGCCGATATAGTTCCGATCATACTTTACATGAGTTTATATTATTATGGCATTCGCTTACTGAGCAATTAGCTCACTTCGTTCATGTGTTGTAGGTGAGCCCGATGATGTTGTGTGATACTCGCTTCGAGGCTAGCTGTTGAAGCTCCCGCAGACTTTTGAGATGACGTGCACATGGATGACGACCTGTGGGCGAGCGAGTTCTTTTGTTTTTGGTTTGTATAGTCTTCTAGTTATCACTGAAGTGTGCTTAGCCTCATTTTGGACATTGTTACGTATGATATATGTATATATATGTTATATTGGTCGAGTGGAGCTGCGTAGTTTGTCAGTTTGAACATTGTAGGAGAACTGTTTCTTTTGAACGTAAAGTTATTTTACTACGAGTTTGCGAGTCTAATTTTGTTTGGTGAGTGGGTGTTGATTGGTCGAGTACAGGTGTTATCGACAAATTTTCAAACGGAATTCTTGTGTTTTATATTCTCGAACTCGTATAGAGTCGTATAGTAGTGTAGTGGCGGGGGCGCCACAGAGGTGGTATCAGAGCACGGTTATAGGTTCTGTAGACTATCCATGTACATGATCTCAGAAGGATTGCGGAAGTGCGGCTTTACCTCATAAGCTCTGTTATTATGTGTTGTATATTTTGTATTGCATGAATCATGTTGACCATGTTTTGTTTGTCAATATCGGGTAACAATGACAGTATGGTGCGCACAAGAGGAGATAGTTTAGGGGATCCGTCAACCCCCAGCGATGAACGAGATACTGCTATTATCAAACTTACGGAACTCGTTTAGCGCCAACCTGATCAAATCCAACAGCTAATTCAACAAAGAGATTCGAGCGAACGACGAGGCAATCCATCGAATCAGGCAGAGCGCATAGAAGCTGTTGGAGAAAGGTTTAGGAAGCTAAATCCACCTACCTTCGAAGAGGCAGTTGACCCGACAGCTGCAGATGATTGGATTCGTACCCTTGAGAATATGTTCCACTATAGTCGAGTACCAGAAGAAGACGAAGTGACATGTGCCTCTTTTATGCTAAGAGGAAGCGCTGGACATTGGTGGGACATGACTAAAAGCCTCGAGGATCCATACACAATGTCGTTGGACAGATTCAAGGAATTATTCAGAGGGAAATATTTTGCCGTCCCAGCTCGCGTACAAAAGATGAACGAATTTATACAGCTAAGGCAAGGATCAATGCCGGTCGAGGAGTATATACGGAGGTTCGAACAACTTTCAAGGTTTGCGACACATATGGTGAGCACTGATGCCTTGAAGGTTGAATGATTTCTTGAAGGACTTAGGCCAGAACTGTATCGAGATGTTAGCATGGCAAAGGTCGATGGCACTAGTTATGCTCAGATTGCCGAGAGAGCTTTGATGGCCGAGCAAGCTGAGATGAGGATTCTCCGTGCACAAGAGGCTCGGCGCAAATTCCAACAAGTTCGAACCCAAGAAGGTGGTAGAAATGATAAAAAGAGGGGTGTTCAATTCTTTAATCAGCGACCTGTATTCCGAGCAGTGCAAGGACCACGACAGGAGGATCAGAACAAGAGAATGAAGTTTAATCAAGGTTCGGTACCGAATACAATTCCTAGATGCTCCACCTGCGGTAATCGTCATACAGGAGTGTGCCGTTTCGAGGATAGAACTTGTTTTAAGTGCGGTAAGGCCGGGCATATCGCCACAGCATGTCCTGAGCAACCAAATGACAACCAAAGGAAAGCACCAGCAAGAGTTTTTGCCATGACAGGTTCGGCCACGGATGCAGACCCATCGGTGATCATGGGTAAACTCCTAATCTATGACACTCTTGCACATGTGTTGTTTGACTCCGGTGCTACGCATTTATTTGCATCAGTATATTATGTGAATAAGCTCAATAGGGGACTTGACCTTTCTGAAGTTTCTTATTATGTGATTACTCCTACTGGGCATTCCGGAGAAACTAATAGAATCTTAAGAATGTTACCTATTATCACCGAAGGGATAGAATTAAATGCAGATCTGATTGTCCTTGCTATGAATGAGTTTGATATTATTCTCGGAATGGACTGGCTGTCGAAACATCGGGCTACTCTCGATTGTTCAACAAAGACAGTAACATTTGGGCTACCAAATGAGAAAAAATTTTCTTTCAAAGCTGTTGAGAAATCTCCAAAGCTTGCAATGATATCGGCAGTGAGGCTATGCAATTATTGAAACATGCCTGCGAGGGATACATAGTAAGCATCATGGGCCTTGAAGCGAAGCCATCACCGAAAATCGATGAGGTGCCTGTTGTTTGTGAGTATCCGGATGTTTTCCCAGATGATCTTCCAGGACTGCCACCAGACCGTGAAATTGAGTTTACAACTGAGTTGGAGCACGGAACAACCCCGATTGCTAAAAACACCTTACCGAATGGCCCCACTTGAATTGAAGGAGCTAAAAGCTCAGTTGCAGGAGTTGCTTGATAAAGGCTTTATACGACCCAGCTTTTCTCCTTGGGGAGCACCTGTATTGTTAGTCCGCAAAAAGGGTGGATCAATGCGCTTATGCATCGACTACCGGGAGCTGAATAACAAGACAATTAAGAACAAGTACCCTCTGCCTCGGATCGATGATCTATTTGACCAATTGCAAGGAGCATCGATATTTTCAAAAATTGATCTGCGATCCGGATATCACCAAGTTGAAGATAAAGGAGGCGGACATTCTGAAGACGGCATTCAATACGAGATATGGCCACTATGAGTTTCTTGTAATGCCATTTGGAGTTATAAATGCACCAGCAGCATTTGTAAGTTCGTCATTGTATTTATCGATGACATCCTAATCTATTCAAAACAAAGGATGATCATAGTGAACACTTGCGAGCTGTATTGCAGACTCTGAGGCAGAAACAACTATACGCAAAGTACAAGAAGTGTGAATTCTGACTCGATCAAGTAGCATTCCTCGGCCATGTTATTTCAGCAGCTGGAGATCAGTAGACCCTAGCAAGGTCGAAGCTGTTACTAATTGGAATCCAACAACTCCTTCAGAAGTACGAAGTTTTCTTGGCTTAGCGGGTTATTATCCAAGATTCATCGAAGGATTCTCGAAAATTGCAACCCCACTGACAAGGTTGACAAGGAAGGGTATTCCATTTATTTGGGATGAAGATTGCGAACGAAGCTTTCAAGAACTTAAACAACGATTAATAACAGCACCCATTCTTTCCATCCCCAAAACTGTAGGGTTCGTCATTTATACTGATGCATCCAAGAATGGTTTAGGAGGTGTTCTTATGCAGAATGGTAAAGTTATTGCGTATGCATCAAGGCAGTTGAAAGAGTACGAGAAGAATTATCCAACACATGATTTGGAGCTGCTGCTGTAGTGTTCGCATTGAAGATTTGGAGGCATTACCTATATGGAGAGCATTGCGATATCTACAAGAGCCTGAAATACATATTCACGCAGAAGGAGTTGAATATGCGACAGAGGAGATGGTTAGAACTTGTCAAAGATTACGATTGCACTATCAACCATCACCCCGGAAAAGCCAACGTCGTTGCGGATGCGTTGAGCCGAAAGTTAATCCAAAGGCCAGAACGAGATGATCTGCACAAGATGGGCATTGAGGTTATACAACCGGGCGAATTAGAAGTCAAACTGGCTGCTTTATCACTTCAGCCGACTCTATTTGAAAGAATTAAACAACCAAAACAAGAGGATGACTTTTTCATTCAAATGAAGAACTCGGTCGAAGCAAGGCAACGAAATGGCTTAGATTTATCAAGTGACGATGTACTGCGATTCAAAGGGCGTATTTACATACCTAACGAGGAGACTCTTCGTAAGGAAATCCTAATGGAAGCTCATTCAACACCATATTCGGTACATCCAGGATCAACCAAGATGTATAGAGACTTGAAACAATACTACTGGTGGCGAGGCATGAAGAGGGATGTTGCACTTTTCGTTGAACGATGTTTGACTTGTCAGCAAGTGAAGGCAGAACATCAACGACCAGGTGGAGTACTTCAGCCACTGTATATTCCGAAATGGAAATGGGAAGCAATTACAATGGATTTTGTGGTTGGATTGCCAAACACGACAAAGAATCATGACGCCGTATGGGTTGTGGTGGATCGACTTACAAAATCTGCTCATTTCATACCAATTGCTTCAACCTATTCGATTGATCAATACGCACGACTCTACATTTAGGAAATCATACGACTACATGGAGTGCCTATTTCTATTGTCTCTGATAGAGATTCAAGATTCCTGTCTAGATTTTGGAAGAGTCTGCAGAAAGCACTTGGAACGAGGTTGACTTATACCACAGCCTATCATCCTCAAACTGATGGACAGTCAGAGAGGACAATTCAGACCTTAGAAGATATGTTACGAGCTTGTGTGCTTGATTTTCAAGGACATTGGAGTAAGTTCATACCGTTGATTGAGTTTCCATACAACAATAGCTACCACGCAAGTATTGGAATGGCTCCCTATGAAGCGTTGTATGGGAGGAAATGCCGATCACCAATTCACTGGGATGAAGTTGGTGAAGGAAAGTTTTGGGCCCTCAAATGATTCAAGAAATGAGTGATGCAGTTGCTCAAATTCAACACAGAATGAAAACGGCACAAAGTCGACAAAAGAGTTACGCAGATAAAAGGCGAAGACCATTAGAGTTTCAAGTTGGGGATCAGGTATTTCTAAAAGTAGCACCTATGAAAGGTGCATGCGATTTGGGAAGAAAGGAAAGCTTAGTCCAAGATACATCGGCCCTTACCCTATAATCGAGAGAATAGGGGATGTCGCCTACAAGCTTGATCTACCCTCTATGCCACAAGTTCACAACGTATTCCACGTCTCGATGCTAAGGAAATATGTTTCAGATCCGTCTCATGTTATAAGGGAGCAACACTTGGAACTGAAATCAGATCTGAGCTATGAAGAACAACCTGTAGAAATACTTGCACGAGAGGTGAAACGCTGCGCAATAAGGAAATTCCACTGGTCAAAGTACGTTGGCAAAATCAATCGACGAAAGAGGCTACTTCGGAAACAGAGGATGAAATGCGAGCAAAATACCCCCACCTATTCTGTAAGTGAAATTTCGAGGACGAAATTGTTATAAGGAGGGGAGGATGTGATACCCGAACAATTCCTAACCCTAGTTGGCCAATATGAATCATGCATCGCATTCTCATCTTATGTGAATTACGTGCTAATATAATGTGTGCTTGTTATGCATATTATTTGAACTAACTGCCTCGCATGTGATGTGCATTTTAGGAGTTGCATGTTATTAATTTCAGCATTTTAATATATTTAATTCCTAGGAATTTTGGTATGATAAATAATATAGAAGTCATTAGAGGCGAATAGTTACACGCGTTTAGTCAATATTTTTATATAAAAATAATAATAAATAGTAACTAATAAATAAATTAATTAGTATGTTAGAATTATTTAGCTTAGTTACTTTGGTTATTTTTCGGTGTGATACGTGTCAATTAATAAGTACAACTAATTTACGTGTCTGCGGGTAGACACCGCTATTTATACGTGTCGATTGTTAGGTATAAATTAGTTACACGTGTATGAGTTATATATTATTTAATATTTGTGTGAGTAGATTTTCATAAATTTATACAAGCTATTTACTCAAAGTACAAAAATTAACTTAGTTTCTTAGTTATCAATATTAAAATACTTAACCTATTACCAATGAGCATATCTCCATATGAGCTAATTAGGACTTCCAATACTTAGACAATGATCTCACGTGTATGGTGTTAATATGATAGGTATTAGTTAACGTAAAGAACAAGGAAAATAAACCACCGCCTTAGTATTAGTTATTTCAACTCATTATTGTTCTTTATCATCACTTCGTCTCCACCTTAGGAAACCTTAGCCATTGAAGAACACGCAAATCTGGTTAAGCTTAGGTATGATATTCTATTCCTTGTTAAATATAAAATAATATATATTAAGTACATCTATAACATGTATATACCTTGGTTAAACAATATATATCAGATCGGTTTCAAACTTAAGCAAACCATCATATCATCATGTATAAGCCACGGTGCATTTCAGTAGATCAAGTTTAATTGTTCCCTTACATGAACCGAAGAGGTAGTTGGTATATTTAAGCTATAATAAAATCGTTTGCAACTTACCCTTCTATGTTTTAATAATATAGGGAACTAAGGCTACCCTCACATGTATGCATATACATGTATATATAGTAGTTGAAATCACGACTCGCAATCTCAATATAACAAGGTTAGAGACAACAGGTAAGCGACTGTCCCATGCAACTACGACACATGAACCTAGCTTTATTTGTATTGTTGTGATATATGTGCTATTATTTATTTGAGTACTTGAGAGGTACGAATTATTTGGTATTAATAATTGTACCTCAGGCGCGAGTCGCCAGATACGTTTTGATTATTTGTTGAAATGACCTTATATGATTTGGGTTGAACTATTTGTTAGCTCAAGTAATTTGTGTGTATGTCATTGGGCGCGAATTACTGTTTCGAATATGATTGTGATACTCCTTGCATATTGTGCACCGGTTCATTTACATCGAGTTATTTACGTCACTATGGACGACTGGCGAGGAGCATGTGAGGAGTTTCATATACTCGCTTTGGGCGAGACTGGTCTGGTGAGGTGCATTATGTTCCTTTGTGAGACGATACTACGGTATGCGAGGGAATCTCGTGATGGAGAAGACCGCCTTCGATGGGATGGTCCACTCGAGCCCTTCCCCTTCGGCGGTACCGTGCCGTTATTGGCCTGACGTGACGACGTCTTTTCTGGACGGGTGAAAAAGACCGTGCTGTGGTTTCTGGGCGGGTGAATAAGACCATGCAGAATTGATATTTATAGGCCTCATTGATATTGATTGAGCTCTTCGGTATCGTAGTATTCAGTCTCAGGGCCCATATTGAGTGAATCATTATGAGAGCATGGCAGTATATTTACGAGAGTATGAGTGGCATATAGCATACCATGTTGCATTTGAATCACTCGAGGAATTCATATCGCAGGCCGATATAGTTCCGATCATACTTTACATGAGTTTATATTATTCTGGCATTCGCTTACTGAGCAATTAGCTCACGTCGTTCATGTGTTGTAGGTGAGCCCGGTGATGTTGTGTGATACTCGCTTCGAGGCTAGCTGTTGAAGCTCCCGCAGACTTTTGAGATGACGTGTACATGGATGACGACCTGTGGGCGAGCGAGTTCTTTTGTTTTTGGTTTGTATAGTCTTCTAGTTATCATTGAAGTGTGTTTAGCCTCATTTTGGACATCGTTGTGTATGATATATGTATATATATGTTATATTGGTCGAGTGGAGCTGCGTAGTTTGTCAGTTTGAACGTTGTAGGAGAACTGTTTCTTTTGAACGTAAAGTGATTTTACTACGAGATTGCGAGTCTAATTTTGTTTGGTGAGTGGGTGTTGATTGGTCGAGTACAGGTGTTATCGACAAATTTTCAAACGGAATTCTTGCGTTTTATATTCTCGAACTCGTATTTTATAGTCTTAGAGTCGTATAGTAGTGTAGTGGTGTGGGGCGCCACAGTTCTTTTACGAGCGCAAAACTTACCATATAAAACAGTACTTTCGATTTCATTCTATTTCGGTTGGAAATTTTAGCAACGAAGAAATCAATTTTTCCATGCTAAAAATTCCTCGATCGTAAAAACGCAGCGAGTTCGATCGAAAATTTTCTCGGGGATTGACTTAGTTTCGCGTTGACTATTTTCTCGATCGACAAACTTCGCAGCGAAAACTGATTTAAAATCGGAAAACTTTCTCGCTCGACAGAAACCAAGACGAAAATTTTATTCAAGCGCGAAAAATTTCTCGATCGTAAATTTACACGGAAATTAATTTTTTCAATCGTAAATTTACTCGAAATTTTTCTAGATCGTAAAGTTTCTCGGCTACAGTACCATGTATTAAGTTCAAACAATTAGAAAATTTTGTCTAAGTTCTTTACACTGTAGCGAACCTTAGTAAATAAAATTTCGATCGCAAAATTAAACGGAGTTCCTTTAACAATTAGCACTTAGGAAATCAAATTGACAAATCCAATTTTCGAGCGACAAATCTCACGGAATGAACAGTGGCTTTCTCGCTAAACACATGGCCAAATTTTCGATAAAAACTCTTATGTGCTTTCTATGTGACTTTCGAAAATTATATAAAAAACCATTGTATTTTTCAATCCGTGCAACCTATGTGCGAAATTAAATTCCCTATATCTATCAACCATGACATAAGTTGTTTGAATATTATTGTTTGATATGATATATTTTTTACTCCAATTAAAAATTGAACTAGTGAATTTTCTTCTTTTTCAGATGAACCGTTACCTCAATACAACCACATATATGACCACAACTTGCACCTCAGTGTATCGGACACCAAATTCCAGCTCGACCTGACCACCTTTCGGTGCCCGGACGAGATAATTGTGTCCATACTTTAAGGCCATCCTCTCTGGCATGCACTCACAGTGACGGCCTATGTCCCAATGGTCTATCTCCAGCAATTTTGGGCAAGAATAAAAAGTCACGTAGTTAACGGCACTTACCAATTCACAATGGTGGTCGGAACAAGATATGTTAGCTTCAGCAAGGACGATTGCCTAGTCTTAGACCTCCCGTTCAGACAGAACTACGACCCTCTGCCGACGGATGCTGAGCTGATTAATGACTTCTTTCAAATGGGATATCCTCCGCCGCTCACCTAGCTCGCACAAGTACATAGCAATGGCATCTCGCATCCATGGAAGACACTTTTTGGGATTATCAATAAGTGTTGTCGCCAAATCACGCCGATTTCGACAAAGCCAACGGCAACATTCTCCGCATCTTCCACAGAAATTGCATTCTCTCGAAACTACGACTTCGCCCAACTGATCTGGTCTGGAATGACCTTGCAGAACATATCAGACAAAAGGAGAACAAGCGCTCGAAGAATGTTCCGTATGCAAGATGGTTCAACGTGATCATTTCCCAACTCATGGAGCTTCACGAGAATATTCCTCGCCTGCCTCCAGGAGGAAATTATCAACCACCATGGCTCAAGTTCTTCCACAATCCCAGACTGACAGATCTGGACTGGCTTCGATGCTGATTTCTTTTGACTTACTCCGTCTCGCCGACCCCATGGGAGACGTCTACGGACTCTATTGTCGGGAGAATCATCTTATGGAAGCGATGATTCGAAGGCCCCCGATAGACATCAATGCCCTCAACAACAACCAAGTCCTGAGGCTGTGCTGATTGATGCAGTAGCCCGGGAGCTTGAACAGGAGCCCCCAACTCAAGAAGCTCAACTGCCAGATCTACATGCCACGCTGATCGACGAAGTGGCCTATGAGCTGGAAGTTGAAGCTCAATTTAAGGAACTCCAAGTGGAAGTGCCCGTCCATGTAGGCATGTTTCAAGGGTCTATTGAGGAGATCCTCCAATAAGAAGCACAACCCGACGCAGAAATGGGGCACAACCCACTCCAACAGGCTATCACGCCTGAAACTGTGGTATTGATGTCCACGATCATACCTGAAGAGCCTCAAGTGACAGCACAAGCCAACGAGGACGTTGAACGAGAACACTCCTCACACGGCTACCTCCTCAGAAGCCACGGCATCTAACGAGGAAATTCAATTGGTCAGACGAGTTCTGCTATCTCAACTGACATCTCATGAGCCCGTCATCACAGCTGTCACATCTACATGAGACACGACGCCACTTGTAACTCCACGTGCTGAGGACCCATCTTCGCTCATTCTTGAGCACGAACAAATTAGTGTCCAATGAGGCCGAGACCCTGACTCTACTCATCACTGGCCAGTACAACAGGTGACTGATACGCAAGCTCAATCAGAACTTGCAACAACACCCTTAGATGCGAATCTTCTAGATTCAAATCGAGGATTGGGTGGAAGTCTCGACCCGTCACAACTTCAAGTGACGAAGAACCAACCCATTGAGATGGTTATCGCTCAAGGTTGTTAACAGGTGACATCAGTCGTCCTGGTCCACCTACGGAGGCGTCCGTCCCTTTTGTGACTGAAGAACGACTCATGGCCGCTTTCTCTGAAGCATTGAAATCTTTTGAAGACAAACTTATGGAGAGCATGCGTACGGCAATCGAGACGTCCCGCCAAGATCGAGGGGAAAAACCCGTCTTGGAGCCAACTTCATCACAAGCCAACCTCCCACCACCACAACCCACACCCACCGACCCTCTCAGCCACTCATCCATCCTTATCAATCCATACACCGTACCCCTCAACCAACTCTACGACATCTTGCTAGCCCGTCATATTTTCCTTCCCAACCGGACACCTCAAGAAGAATCTCTCTTCAGACGTCTGGTGGATTATCCTGACCCGCCGACTCACACTTGCCGCGGCGAGTACTCCCGCTCCAAATGACGACATGACGACTCGAATGACCAGGATCGTCATGAGGGGGAGAAGAGGCCGAGGACATCTACAAGTGATCAAGGATTTGATCAAGGCCAACGCTCAGACTCAGCACAAGAAAACACTGGAGTCGCTGAAACCCACAACCCACTGCCCAAACAACCACCTCCACGCACTGCACCACCCACACTCTAACCCAAATCGAACCACCAACCTTCAATCAAGGACACCTCCGTCCACACCATCAATGACTTTCACAAGCTCTTGCTTCCGAAAGAAGCAACAAGTGCCGCAATGCTCATGGCCTTGGTAGAAACTCATGCTAACCCAACTCGGACCTGATCAGAGGCTACCGATTCCCAAGAATCAGCTGAATAGCCATTTCATAGAATTTATCCCCAATATGTCAGCTGATAGGAGTCTACTATGAAAAGGCGGCATTCCAACTCCAGAAGAACTTAATGAGAGAGATCTGACGTATCTTCCTGCACAAGAGGTATACAATCTCTACCAGTTGTACGCAGAGAAGTACAAGATCCTCAAGACTTCATCAAGAAAGAAGGGCTCGAGGGACTGTATAGATTCATGATGCGCCAGGTAAAGTACCATGCCACAGGCGACCTTCAGATGGCTCTGGAGAGCAATATGAAGGAAGTCAACATGACCGGTCCACACAATCAAGGACCTGAGGTCGAAGGGCTTCCCAACAATCACGTACACGTTAGCTCAATCTTGGCAATCACTTACCACAATCCAATTGTCAACAGGAATATGTTGATGCTGAAGACTGAAGTCAACAAATTCTGTGATGGGACGCTCAAAGTAGTCAGGAAGAATATAGAGAAGAGATTGGAAGAAATCAACAGAGACCATGTTGAAGCTTCACAGGTTCGTGAGAGAACAGTCGCTTCTGATGGAGCTACTTGAAGCGATTGAGGAGCGATTGGAACTAAGAGAAACCATAAGGAACTATGAGCATGCGCTGGGCTTGTGCGGTCGTTCTTTGCCCGACGAGGACAGATAGCACGGAAGAGCAATAAGCACAAAGGAGATAATGTAGAATATCGACTTTAGTTGTGCTTTGGTTTTATTAGCAGTCCTCGTATTTAGGGGCTTTTATTATATTTGTCCTTAGATTAGGACTATATTGTTATTTATACCAAGCGTGTTTGGTATAAATACAATTGTAATCATTGTGCTTAATACAGAAAATTATTGAATTGATCCGAAGGGCTGCCAATTCAAATTCTAGAGAGAGAAACACACAAATCTATCTCTCACTAAAGGAATTCTCTCTCGGTTCTTCAAAGAAGGTTTTTCGATCGAACTTTGAATTCCATACAATTCTAATCAATTGCCTTAGGATTGAAGTCTAGGATCATAGAATTGATAATCCCCAAGCGTCGAAACGCCATGCGGCAACTGTTGGATGTGGCGGCTCAGGTGGGGTGCATAAAGTTAGCATGGAACTGGAAAGCTTGAAATCATCTGCGTGATTTAGGCAATCTTTAACCATCGTTGGCTAGTAATAACCCTTCGTTTTATGCAAAAATGCAAGTTTGGTCCAGATTGATGTGCACCACATATTACCAAGTGAGCCTCCTCCATGACTTGACCAGCTTCTTCGTCACTTAAACATCTCAAGAATACACCATCAAAAGACCTACAATAAAGTGTTCCTTTATAGAAGATGAAACGAGGTGCTCGTCGTCGAATATAGAATCGTTGACATGGGTCATCAGGCAGCTTTCCATGTTCCAAGTAATAGACCAACAATTGTCTCCAATCTTCTTCCTCTACTTTGAATACATCGATGGTGTGATTTCTTCCTGAATGGTGTTATCGTCTTCACTATCATCGTCAAAATTGGGTGGCAAGACCCAATTTCTGCAAATAGCTATTTGAGTTCTTCCATGAGGTGTTGAAAGAGTTGAAGCGAGTTTGCTAATGCATATGCTTGCTTGTTTTTGGATCTCAGCACATGCTCGATTGTTGCTTCCCCGAGATATCCTATCAACCTTCTGGAGTAGTAGCAATATGAAAGGAGCTCAGGCTTCTTTACTTCGTATGATCCGGTTATCTGGCTAACAATCAACTTGGAATCGCCAATATTGCAACTTGTCTTTGTTTGATCTCCACATCCATCTCTAGTCCAATAATTACACCTGGTATTTGGCGACGTTGTTCAAGCAATTCTGGGTTAGAGTGAAGGAATAAGGGAGCACAATTCCATCAGAAGTGATAAATACTACTCCAGCTTCGACGCCCTCGTGCTGTGATGCTCCATCTAAATACATATTCAACGGGGGAACTATTTCGACCAAGAACACGTGTTTGTCAGGTAAATCATGGCATAACTCCCACTCTGCTGGAATTGGGTGACCAGCAAGGAATCCGCTAAGACTTGTCCTTTTTTGAGGTACATAGTTGATCCCGAATTGTTGCAATTGCAGATACCACCTTGCAAGCCTGTCTGAGAGCACAGGTTTTGACATTTCGTATTTCAGAGGATTTGCCTTTGACACCAAGCAGATACTATCAGATTGAAAATAATGCTTGATTTTCTGGATTGAGAAGATAAGCGTAAGCATAATTTTTCAATTGGAGAATACTTTAGCTCATGGGGTGTCATCATCCTACTGAGGTAGTACACTGCGTTTTCTTTCCCGTTGTCATTTTCTTGCGCTAATAGTGCTCCGACAGAGCTTTCTTGGGCAGTTATATATATATATGAGTGGTTTTCCTAGTATAGGCATGGCCAACACTGGAGGACTTGTCGTTAGATTGGATTTGATGCTTTTGAATGCGTTGTTGCATGCTTTATCCATTCGAAAGCCACACCTTTCTGGCGAGTAAAAGGTTGACATCAACTGGCCAGGTTCGAGATGAATCTTGGTCGCGTCGAAACGGTCAAAAATAAAATTTATCACATTATTCACTAAATACTAGTATAGTGAAAGTATGGATCGTCTCCACAAGGAAAATGGTTGATTTATTTCTAATTTCCAACTCGATCGATAATAATAATAATAATAATAATAATAATAATAATATAATAATATTAATATTAATAGGGGGGTTTTTTTGTTGATAAAGTTTTGAGCAAATAGCGAACGAATAAAATATCGAAACTAACAATAACAAAATAATAGTCGAAGGAATTATTGTCCACCTAGATTTATTTAACTGATCATCGATTTATAAAAATATTATGTCTGCGCAAGCATAATCGGTTATAGTTATTGAGGAATGCCTAATAACCAATCTTTTCTTACTTTCTCGGTAATTAAGAGACGCTCTATAATTACTTCCCTAATCGAAAAATAATCCGGGACGCCCTGTAATATTTAAAGTTCCGACAGCGTTAAACACGAAAAAGACCCGATTATTGACTAATAAACTCGGACGCCAGTTTATTAGAGTCAAATCATTTAACCTTACAATATAACTTCACTTACGGAATGTAGAGAAGTTTAATATTATTTGCTACTTATTAAAACGAACAAACAACTACGGATTTGTTGTTTTAATTAGCTGTAAATTTACCTAGGTCTCGTAAATATTGGCCACTACTTACTTAACCCACGCAATTTGTTTTAATTAATTCAAAGGTAATGAATACTTACGCTTTCATGAAGAGGCTCGTCTAATCTCACAGTTACAACAAACCTAAGCTACCAATGTTCCTTTGACTACAGGATCTTAGCCGCTAAACATATTAACGAAGACACAACTAAAATTCTAATGACATATCAAAATAGATAGAAATGAACTTACAACCGTTGAGCTGCGACTTGCTGTCTTCCTCGAAAACGTACGTCAGACGGTATGCATTATCGTCCGAGAATCAAAGATAGCAGAATAAATTTCTAGCTCTCCACACGTAAACTAGCTTTAAGACTTTTTATCTCATAAGTAACTTATAATATATAAATAACTTTTAATGTATGAAGGTACAACAACAAAAAAGAAAGAGAAGTTCTTGAAATGAAAAGCATTCTCTGCTCTCACTTCAATTTCTATTTGCTCTCGTTATCATCTTTCACTCACAATCGCACTCCTCTGCTCTCATAGCTCGATCTCTCTCAACTTTCTATCATCTACGCTAAATCTCTGCTAAGCTCTCTCCTCTCATTCGTTTCACAGAAGTTCTGTATTTATAGACGTCCATGGTTTCTTCATTTCTTTCTCTTCCCAACTCGACATGGAACAGAAATCACGCTCTTTGGACATCAAGCTCAGAAATCACGCAACCCTCTTTCTCCTTTTGTCTGCTTGAACCTTGCGTGTCTGTATAAGGTTAGCCCATCTTTATCTCCTCTGCTATTTCTTGTCTTTGGTCTGTACGAAATTTAATCTCTCTTCTTTTCTTTTCGTCCCATGGTCCTTCTTTTCAATGACAATTTATCTTGTGGATCTCTTGAGATCACGATGGGTTCCTTATTTTGAACGACAGCATACACAAATTGAGCAGCTTGTTTACATCTCCTTTGACTATGAATGGGTCGTGTTTATTTTTCAGCGTTAGATGTCTTCTTTCCCTGATTTTTAATCTTCAAGTTGGGTATTTGATTGGGCCGATTGAACTTATGGACCATGGGCCTAAATGTTTGGCTGATTGGACTGGAGGACCCATCTTTACGGTTCTATTTTGCCTATTTTGCTTCGATACCTGTAAGGCCTGTAATTAAAATGTAATCGTAGAATACCGTTATGGATTGTAGAAATATCGACAAAAAATGCACTTTTTACGGTGTATAAAATATTGTAAATTATTATATATCAAATCTTCTTAGGTATGCAAACTTTCCCAAAGCTTTGAGCTCGTGGATATTACGAGGTTTTGATATTTTTAAGATTGCGTCTGTCTTTGCTTGCTCGATTTCAATGCCTTCCTGACGCACTATAATACCGAGAAACTTTCCTGAGGAAACACCGAATGCGCATATGAGAGGATTCATCCTAAGTTGATATCGCCTTAAACGATTGAACACATTTCTCTAGCTACCTAAGTGATCTTCACGGCTTATTGATTCACCACTAAATCATCGAAATAACACTCAACATCTTTGTGAAGCATATCGTCAAAGATCTTCTGCATTGGTCTCTGGTATATGGAACCCGCGTTCTTTAATCCAAATGGCATAACCTTGTAGCAATAAATCCCTTTAGGCGTGTGAATGGCCGTTAACTCTTCATCCTTCGGTGCCATGCGAATTTGATTATAGCCAGAAGATCCATCCATGAAGGATAACACTTCATGACCGTCGTGGCATCTATCATACTTTCAGGTATTGGCAATGGGAGATCATCCTTTGGACACGCTTCATTCAAATCTCTCAAATCCACACAGACTCGTATCTGCCCATTTTTCTTTTTGACGGGCACTATGCTTGAGATCCATGTCGGATATTTGACTTCTCGAATGAATCCAACTTCAACCAACTTATTGACCTCAGCCTCGATGAGTGAAATTAGATCTGGTCTAAATAATCTCTGTGCTTGCTTAACTGGGCGTGATCATTT
>JAPQWV010001586.1:0-81044 GCA_027422505.1 Craterostigma plantagineum
TATTTTACTCCTTTGGTTCGTATGCATAATACGGAAAATAGTAATAATAAAAATGTTGACTTTGAGTACTATATTAATTCCCGCCGGACGCGAAAGTTCGGCAGTAGGCTTCGCAATTCCATACATCTTACTTCCCACTGCACTTGTGACTTCAACAAAAAGAAAGGTAGGGAAAAAAATCACCTGATTCTACAGAAATCGTAGCTATATTCATTTCTGTGAAACTGAGCAGTTACGGAGGAGATAGGGAGCTGAAAATGAAGGCGAAAGGGAGTAAATTGAGCGGATTGAGTGTGAACAGCTCCATGGGCTTGCCTGCGATTTTCTTGCTCTGCCTTTTCTTCTTCCTCTCGGGCTTTCTGGGCTCGTCTCTTTTCTATCAGCAAGACGTGGACGGTAGTTTAATTCCGCGAACAAGGCTAGCAGAGCTGTCGGGGGATGAAAGGTGAAGCTTGAGGCGATGCCACGTGGACGAACGGGAAAGGATTCGGCAGATGCGATCCCTTTTCAGGTGGAAAATGGCGACCTTTTCGATTGTTTTGGTCCGTTTATGTCTGTGTAGTTTGCAGCTTTGCTAAGTAGTAGTTTTGTTTCTTCGGGAATCTGAACAATGATTGCAAATTTATTCGGTAGTATACTACGCATGATTTGACTGAAGTATACAGAACTCTGTTTTATGCGGCGATGATGAGATAGTGAAACCCTAATCTTGGACCTTCTCCCTTGGCGATTCAGAAATTTCTTCTTGTGTCTAAGTCATCAGTTGATGGGATGGGACCATTGTTTTAATGTTGATGGTAACTTAACATTTTTCCTTGGCTTGTCCATCTCGAGTTTCGTAAGTCAGCGATCGTTTCGTAATTATATTCTTGCCCAGTAGATACGGAACTCTGTTTTCAGAGAAGGGTTTTCATGATTATTCATCAAATTTTAGACCCTATACTTCACGTTAAGCACGCTGGGTTCAGTAGCAGCGTAGATTTTTGTCGAATTCTCTGTTTTTAAGAAATAGTTTGGATTTACTCTTCTGTTCGACATGTTTGTAATCATCTATCTGCATTGTGAGTAGGTCCTCAGCTGGAAACCTCGAGCGTTACACTTCCCAAATTTCGCTACGGAAGAACAATGCATCGGCATCATAAAAATGGCTAAGAAGAAACTCCAACCTTCGTTATTAGCTCTACGCCAGGGAGAGACATCCGAGAATACACAAGGATCAGGACAAGGTGATTGGTCGATTTACTGAGCTGTGTATATTGCTATGACGTTCTATTCCTTCTTTCGCCTTAATAATTTCTGGGACTCTAACCGCACATTTTGCATGACGGCTTTCTTCTTCATTAGTCTGGCATGTTTATCAGCGCGTACGAAGACAAAAAGTGGAACCCTCGATCTTATCGAGAAAAAGATCGCAAAAGCTACAATGATCCCACAGAATTACGGTGAGGTTAGTTGTGGCTAAAGGGAGACAAACAAAAAAAAAAGTTATCCATTTGGTAGTTACATGTCACTGTCGATTCTTCGTAATTAAGGATAACTGAGGTGAGGGCATTCATGTCGTGATCATACAAGTGAAAGTTTCTTTGCTGGTTCTTTTTATATTCCCTCTGATCATTTTGGCGTAATATTTTCAGTCCTTCATGTCTTACGCTATGAGCTAGGCCAGAGATACCTTGCTCATTACGATTCTTTCAACCTGCTGAATACGGTCCGCAGAAGAGCCAGAGGGTAATACATATCTAATCTTCTTCGTATTCTTCATAACGGTCTTCTTCCTTCATTGTTTCTGCCTTTTTCTTGTCATTTCTTCATGGGTTAAGAAGACTTTCGAGATCTCATTTTCGTAAACATATTATCGAGTAGCTTCTTTCCTACTGTATCTATCAGATGTTAAAGAAGGGCGAAACCATGTTTCCTTTCGAGGTAACAAAGGCCCTCTCTTTGATAGTTTTCGAGCTAATCTAATCGTATTCACTAACCCGCTCGATGCTTTTGATCCGTCGTTCAGAACGGGCGAAACATGGATGGAAAATACGATTTTCAAGAGTGCATTGGTCTTAAGTGAAGCCACGCCGAGGAGATGGGCTCCTATTTTACTCTCTCCTCCCTAATGGAACAATAGATCCAGTGAGTACCCTTTCGAAAAGAAGATTCTATTTCCTCTGTTTTCTTTTTTCTTACCGTTTATTCGTTCGATCGAGCGATTTACTTCTTTGGCTTCGTTTTCAGACGTCTCTGCATGGGAGCTGTCCTGTAATAAAAGGCGAAAAATGGGTCGCCACGAAATGGATCAGAGATCAAGAGCAGCACGACGAAGAATATTAACAGATATTTTTTTCGATCGATGCATTTGTTGTCACACACGCTTAATATGTTAGGAAATTTTTATCTGATGCAAGTTTTATCTGAAGCTCATGGCTTCAGGCCGTAATCATGTAATATTTTTTTTTTTATATCAGAAAGAGATATTTCTGTTGGAAATGTCTGTTCAAATGGGGAAACAATTTGAAGAGGTTCAATGTAATATGTAATTTTCTATATTTCTTTGGGAGGTTTCTAAGGGAGGAAAATCGCTTGGTACATGATTGAATCAAAAATGTGATTTTTTCTATTTGATAGATAATAATAATAATCTTTTAACTACCAACAAAAGATATTGTTTTCTAGGCCAGGTTTCATTCAGGACATACTTACATAGTTCTACTTCTATGAGGACAACTTTTGTTCTTTTATTTGTAAAAAGGGAATCTAATGTCCATTTGGTGGCGACACATAAAAAAAACGCCACAAGTCGTACAGTAGTAAATAGTAATGGAAATATTTTTAGCAATCCATGTGTTGGGTGCAAGAATAATTAAGATTATACAGCTATTGGGTCGTCGGCTCTTTAATGCTACATAATATTCTATATATAAATATATACATATCGAAATAAAGAAGCTTATCTTGATCAGATTCCAAGAAAACCATGTCTTCATGTGAAAAGCTTAAATCTCTCAACTGATGAGTTATCGTCCACAAGTAAAAAGATGGCCCCACCTCATCAATAATGATACTCTTTATTTTCTCTCTTTTTCTAATTTTTTCGCCAAAATGTATCGCTGGTCCCATATGCAAATGCAATGAGATTTAGGTTATTTTATTATCTTTGTAACTTCGCATGTGGAACAAGACAAGACAACACAACACGATAATGCTTCTCTACGTAATCTCCATATGTATCTTAACTAACGAGAGTTCGGACATTCCTATCCCATGAAAACCCCAGTCTTGATATCCAAATGTTCTTGCAAGGACACCAATTATAGTAAAAATAAATCGTGGAAATACTGGATATCTTTAAAAAACGATTCCACACACAATAATCAGTCGATCAAATAGTCCCTAAAAAGCAACTAAAAAAAACAACTCACTACTTGATAATACAGATTACTACATAATCTCAAGTCATGTTCAAGCTAGCCTTAAGAGCCAAGTGGGCTGCCATGATTACTGTTACGATGATGATGGCCCATCGATGATCTACCTTGTTCCTGCAAATGCAAATCAAATCCCACGATTTCTGCTTACTCGACGATGATTCTTGATCACGTGAGCTTGTAGATGAAGAAGACATACTCGGCCCAGAATAATCTGATTGGACAGCAGATCTAAGGTTGTCGTTGATCTTCCTCTGATTATGGTAACTCCTTGAACCTAATGTCAGCTCAAGATCTTCAAGTTCATCGCTTTCTTGATGATGATGATGATGATGATGATGAAGTGGTCTTTCAAGGTCAAGGCTTATTAGTTTCCTCTCGCTTGATGAGGGTTGCTATGGGTGGTCGAGTAATGTGGATCTTTATCATTACAACGTTTGTTTCTTGCGATGTCCCTCATAAGATGTTGCTGGATTTTGTAAAAGCCGATGAAGCTCGTAAACCTGTCGTAATGGGTTGGTGTTTAGAAGATGATTAGAGATTTAATTTTAGTTTTAATTTATATTTACCTGCTCTCGGAAGATCTCTTCGTGCTTTAACAAAGCCTTTTCATGTAATCCTTGTCGTAACGATTTGCAAGCTTCTTCTCCATGGCGATGATGATGAATACGGAAGAACCATCCAAAGATTGTAAGAACTGTAAAAGCTGTCTGATTATTAGTTCTACTTTAGAGAAACTTCTTTTTAATGGCCTGTAAGATAATATATATTATATAGAAACGACGGATCGTATACGAAATCGAAGACAAAGAGAATATGGGCTTTCAATTATATATATATATCTCAAAGGGATGAAATCCTTTTACCAAAAAAAAGGGGATGAAAGCTGATGATAAGAAAGGAAATGCATATTTAAATAGAATATAGAACATAGAGAGTTAATATTCTTGAAGAGTTATCATTGTGTTTTCTGAACTGGGCCATGATAATTATTCCCCAACTAGAAATATCTATGAGCATTGTCTATTGACATCGTTTTCAGCAGCACAGTGATGATGCTGACTCAGATATTTCCAAATTGTCATTACATCTTCGTAAGCCATCAATCATAACACTCAATTACTACGATATTGTACGTCTTGAATCAGATCTATCCATCACCAGATAAATTCACATATCACCGTCTATAATTCTAACCTTTTATCGACCTTTTCCTTTGTCTTCGTTTCTTGAATTCACGTTGAATATCGAGCCATCACAAGTTTTTAGGTTTATACTCCGAAGTTTATATGTCAAGAAGCTAAAAACTAACTATGGACATTGAAACCAATCACCGTACCTTATGAAGATCAATGGAAAAGATCGAAGATAAGAACCCTAATATATGTGGTATATATCCGTTTTGTGAGGTCAGCAAGAACTGTGTGTGTTTTTGTTTGTGGTGTGAGTAGGGGCTCAGAAAGAGTATATATATGTATATATAGAAGAAGAGGTGCAAAAGAAGAATTCAAGAATGAATTTTTACACACAGAAATCGAAGCAATTGTTTTGTGACAAATGAAGTCTTTGTAATGAATGATGATATAAAGAGGGGTCACTACCAAACAAAATCTCAGTGCCTTTAGCCAATGCTTTTTATCAGGCTTTGCTATATAGATGCCAAAGACATATATATCCAGCTACTATTGGGTATATTTATTTAAATATTATATAAAATATTATAATTTCATGATGTATTTTTTATTACATAATAGCTGTGGATCTCAAGGGACCGTTATGAGACCAATTACAGTGTAATGGCTAAGCCTGCGCACATGCAACTCATCAATTGTATATCGTACCAAAATTGACATTGCTACAATTAGATTCATTCATTCGAATAATATCTACAGATCTTATAAATCTAGATCGTCCACCGACATTTGATCTCGACCGTACGATGAACGAGTACATCTTGTAGAGATTATTGTAGCCCGTAAAAGAAAATTAAATATCTACCATTTAAATGAATGTTGTATGCATATTAACAAGCTGCTTTTGGTTTTGTGTTTGTTAATAACTAGTATTCTTGCACACTTCAGTTGTGTGTAATATTATATATAAAATATAATATAAAATTTACTTTAATTTTAAATATTTAGTTGAAATTATAATTTAAATATAATTATGTGTGCTATATATATATATATTTTGCTATGGTGCCCACCTACCCTGAACACCATAAGCAAATCTCTCATTTTTTTTATGCTTTTTTCGATTCCCAACGACGCCAACATCTCCGTAGACCCTCTCATATCAATTGCTAACCTAAATCACCATTTCCACACGTTAATATTTAAGAAAATTCATTATTTATTCTTCACATGTTGAGAGGGTGATATAGGTTAACAATGGATATGAGATGGTTTACGAAGGTGTTGGCGGCGTTGAGAATCGAAAAGTGTAAAAGAATGAGATATTTGCTTATGGTGCTCACGGTGGTTGCTCACGGTAGCTAGACACCATAGCAAATATTATACAATTAAAGGTATAAGAACAAACTAAAGTAGTGATTAAAGATAGTACTTAAAGATACTGGACAATATTCTAAATTCAATTGTTAATTTCTTTTTGTGTGAGATTGACACACAAATGCAGTTTATACACGTCCATCTAGCTTAAATAAAATAGAATAGATAATAATAATAGTAATAATATAATATAATAATAATAATAATAATAGCCATAAAATAACGCAGACCATGAAGATGTAGATGCGGACATGATCATCTGTTTGTATATAGTATATATTAAAAATATATATAATTTTTGGAACAGTTGGAATAAACATTATTGGAGCATTGAAGTGACTAAAATCTACTATTACATAACGCGTATGTGCTCGTGATACCTATTAAAAAATAGATTAAAATATGAGAGATGGTCACATCCATTTTATTATCGGACAATCTCATCAACCTTAAGTTTTCTGTCTCTTTGTGTCCATTATTGTGTCCATTCAAAGGACTGCTCGGCTGATAAGATGCTTTGTCCTTTTCCCATCACCATGTGAGTATTATTGTTATGATACTTGTTGGCATTTTCATTTCAGTTCCCGCAGTATTCTTTAGGATAAGCTCTCTAATTTTAGTTTAAACTCCGTTTCATTTCCACAAGTATTATTTAGTTTTCATAACAAAAAATTTAGTTTTAATGACCATTTTTACATACCGCTTCTGATATACCAGTATGTTAAATTTTATAACACAAAACGATCATCTGGTACCAACGATCATCTGATACCATTTCATTTCTGCAGTAGCACTTTTGTTCTGACATACCAGTATGTTGAAAGTTTGTAAGACAAACCGATTATTCTATACCAGTTCATATGCTTTTTATACCACTTTTTTACAAAATGGGTCCTTTAACCTAAAATTTTTCAGACATGGTCTGAAATCTTTTTAAAACATCTAAGGGGCCTGATTTCGAATTGACCCTTATTATTACTATAATATACTTTTACTTTTATTAATGAGTGGGTGTAATAAATCAGCCTCCACCAAAATATATGCACATAAACAGTTAAATCACGAGGACAAAAAAACCCTATGGTAATCTATAATAGACGAAAGTACTCTTACCATTTAAGTGTAAATGATATAACATTACGTATATATTTTTTAAAATTTCAATCCTCCCTATAGGAATTGGATGAATGAGTTGTAGATATGAAAGCGTGAAACCAACGGATTATTCGATAGTGTATGTAATTGAGGAATATTGTGATGGTAAGAGATTATGCATCAACTATCAAGTATAACATACAAATAAAAAAAAAAATGTTAATGACCTCATATAAGTAGTATTTAAATTGAGAGAGAGAGAGAGAGAGAGAGAGAGAGAGAGGGAGAGAGGAGAGAGAGAGAGAGAGAGAGAAGAGAGAGAGAGAGAGAGAGAGAGAGATTGGACATGAAAGCACGCTTGCCGGATAGAGGAGGAGGCAAATCATGTGTGTGGGTCATTTTACTTTTTGAGTTCTCCCACTCATAAATATTTTATTGATTTTGTGCCATTTTTCTTTATCAAGTTGCACAATAAAAATTAAGCAATGGTTAGGGACTAAGTACCTAAGTCTCACAAAGATAAGGATTCATTATCCAATATAGGATAATGACATCAATTATGCAATAAGGTAAAGTGGGGGAATCTCTAATTAACTACACAAACACACACAAATATATTGATGAACAATATTTCGTTTCCGTTGGCTACTTTCAGCTCACGCATGGAAACGACAATGTGTACATGTAGTATCAGACATAAAGATTAAAATTTAATATTTCCCCAACTTCTTTTTTCAATTAAAAATATTATCAACATTACATCAGCACATTTCGGTAGATTCGTTACGCCAACACTCTGATTGTACAGTCCTTCTTACCCTCCTACTTCACACACACGTCATCACCTATCAGAGACTCAGAATCAGTTCTTATATTTAATTTTTTTCGTAAAGATATTTGTTTTCGGCAGCAATTAGAATTACTCATCTGAAAAACATAAATAATTTAAAATGAAATCATCTAACAAGTTCGAGGCATGATATGAGTTGGTGGCATCATTCCCAACAGGTATCAAGCATATAGTTCCTTCACCTGCAGGCATGTTATGTTCAGAATAATGCAATATTTATTTCTTGATTTTGCTGCAATAATATTTATATATTTTATATATCAGCATGCTCGTTCCAACAACTTCGAGATTCTTAAACAAAATAGTTCATGCGGAAATGTTAGGAAATTGGAGTTAAAAGGTTTTATCGCACGTAATGTCTGGAGTTTATCAGAGTAAGTTCTTGAGTTCTGTGAGCATTTCAGTTTTTTTATAACTTATCAATTAGGTATTATTAGGGTATCGAAATTTTAATGGTGGACAAATGCTGACAACTATGCCATGCTCTTCTTGAGATATGGGATCATTCGTATAGCTTGGACGTATTATTGTAAGATAATTGATCGCAATTAATTAATAATACTGAAGTCACCATCCTAATAATAATAATACAAACCCTAAGCTTTGAGCTGATGAACAGGTTTAATAATTAAAAAAAAAAAAATTAACCGGGTTTACTTTTAGGTCTAGGTCTTAGGAGGAAAGATAGCTCAACAGGCTTTAGTAGATATTCGGCCCATAAACGAGGCCCATTTTTTTTTTATCAAAAATTCACCGAGAAGTAAGATGCCAACCCGCCAGTTACCGTTAACAGCGGTTAGTACCGGCGGTTGACGGTAGGACTAACCGTCTCCACGGTTGCCGGTTAATCTATCCGCCGGTATTTTTTTTTTTAGTTTGCAATTTACTGCAAAGTGTAAAATTTTAAATACAATAAATTTTATGAATTATGAAATATATTACGAACTACAATATAAAATATGTATTTTAAAAATTTCTAATTAATTAGTATTAATATTAGTAAAGGTACATAGTATTTCTAATTAATTAATATTAAGATTAGTAAATTCAAATAGTATATTTTTTATTTTTTTTATTTAACGCTTATAACCTCCAGTCTTGCGGTTTGGGAAAACCCTAACGCCCCCGTAACCGGCCGATGACGATTGCCGGTTACGGTTACCGGCCCGGCGGTTAGGCGGTTTAACCGCGGTTACGGTTAAAACTGGCATGTCTACCGAGAACTAACACTTCTCTCCTTCTTCTTGGAAATGCCAATATTCAACGCAAAATCAAGTCTTAAATCAAACCCTAAAAAATCAAGACACGTGGCATCCTATCGATCTACTTCAAGACAAGATTTGCTGCCTCCTCGTACTCCTCGCCGGCGTGTGCCGAACCTCATCCCCAACGACCGATGCCGGGCTCTCAGAAGTATCCGAACTATTACTGCTCTCTCCGCGCCGGCGCCTCTCCTTCCCCATAGACCAAATCCGCGAGAACACCTTCTTCGTCCCCTTCTTCCCACCGCCGGCGCCGGCGCCGCCTTATCGAGCCCATTCCCCGCCCTCTCCCCGCCGTTCTGCCCAGCTTGAGCGAGCCCAACTCCCTCTTCAAGCCCTTCAGCTCGTCGGCCGCCGTCGCCTGCTCGCCTTCCCAGTCCTCGTCCGTGGTGGCGGTTCCTCCAGTCCTCGAGCTCCCGAAGGAGCCTCCGCCGCCGCCGGGATGACTGCGGTCCCCATCGAGCCGCCGGAGATGTCCGGCGTGGTGCTGCCGTTGGTGGAAGCGGCTCGGGCCTGCTCGAAGAAGAGGACTTGGACCACGACTCGGAGTGGGAGACGCTCGTTCTGCACGGCGTGGGCGCACGCTTCGGCGATAGCTTCTTGCAGTCCATTAAACGGCAGATACGCTTCTTTTCTCCCTTGGTTATCTCAGGGTGTTCCTATAACAATATCGAATGCATGTTTTTTTTCACGTAGGTTTGGTAAATAATAAGAGGATTAACTACTTTTTTCGCGTTCGGTGACAACTTCACGAACACAAGGGATTGGAATTTAGGACGCTGACCTAAAAAATCAAAGCATTTAATATTAGAACGTGATTTTTTTGCCGGAATTTCGCCATGCAAATAATTCGGCTACGTGGCGTAAGAATTGCTCATACATTGCAGTTTCAGGACACCAACTTACAGGATTGCAGTTTAAGGACAATAAATTAACATTGAAGCAATTTAAGAACTAAAATTAGTTTATTTTGAAAGTTATTTTCCTTAAATTGCAATCATTTAAGTTGGATGTCCTGAACCTACCAACCTCTAACATATTATGAGACGACAGAAGCAGTTAAATCTAAAATTTAGCATACGTCAACTGTAATAGAAATACGATACTTCAGATACATATCGACCCCGCGGTAAATCCCGTCATGATTAGCCCTCGGAAAGCCGACACCAAATTGGATAGCTCGAGAAACTTAGACAGAGGCAACGACGGGTCCCTAGAAGCTTCCGCAAGATACCCGTCCACGAGCCGAGCCACCTTAGCCCTCGAACCCCCATCGTCGTCCTCCGAGCCCGCAACACCGCCCATCGCCTCTTCGAACCCGCAATCGCCCGCCGACTCGTCGCTCCGATCGCCCGTCGTCAGAAACCGCCCGAGCAAATCCCTCACCAAGTCGACGCCGTAAACCCAGTGTCCCATTCGGACACCGAATCAAGAAATCCCCGACGCTCGCCTCGTCCAATTCCGAGCAATCCTCCCCGCAAGCCCAGCCACAACGTCCTCCCCGCAATCCAACGCCATCGAGGCGCGCAGCAACCCGAGCAAAAACCCGCAAGGCGCCGACTTTCTCTCTCCCGGGATCAAACCCGCGAGCCTCTCGACAAGCCCGCGGTGCTTCGTGTCGTCCACGCCTTTGCCCAAGAATATCGGGAGCCTTCTAGAAGCATAGGCGCTCAACGACCCTCCAATTGCGTCGCTCGAACTCTCCCCTTCGCCTCTAAAGCCTTAATAACCCTCTCGTAAGAATCTATGTGGAGTTCGCACAAGTCCTCGACCCACCAATCGCTAGCCGCGCGGCTAACCTTCTTGGACCGTTCGAGCCTCGTGGGGTCCGCGGAAGCCATGGCTGCGATCGAGCCTATGCACCCGCCCGACGATCTTGAGATCCTCGACCAAGGAAGGTGGGCCCGGGCGGTCTGAAGGGCGACGATCGAGTCTTTCCAGCTGTGTAGTAAGCACGAAGAGAGGAAGACGTCGAGCTTCTGTGCGAGGTTGCCCTTCTCCGTGGATTCGTTCATTTCGAGGTATTGTGCTGCGCAGAGGGCGGGGACCGTGTTGTAGGCGTTTAGGGTTACGGCCATTCCGTAGCAGAATTTGGCGCACAGCTCGAAGGAGGCGGGCCCGCCGGGAATGTCGTGGAGGCGATTTCGTCTTTTTCGTTTTCCTTGGTCGAGGTTTGAGGCGAGCTTTTGAAGGCGGGAGCTCTTTGAGAGGAGGGGAAACTACAGAAAGATGGATAAGGTTGTTATGTTATTACCCATGTTTTTAGCAGAGGAGGTTAAAGAATGATATTACCTTGTGAAGATAGAACTTTACTTCTCCAACGTTGACGATCATGTCTGTCGCCAGCTCCGCGGCGATGTATCTGAAGATGAATATCCCAGAAAAGAAAGATCAGAGCTTTGCTGGGAATGAAATGCAGTGAGCTTATATCAATGTTCGATTCGATTCGTATTATCGACTATGAATGAAATCCCCAGAATGTTTTACAGAGCACAGTACGATGAAACAGAGCATAGTATCTTTCTGACCTGATGTTGTCGCCATCAGTTTGAAACTGATCTTGTTTGCTTCCAAGCTTCATAAACTTCATTCTAACGCTCTAAGGAGAGTTCTTCTTTCTTCAAGGGTTTAGTTTAGGATAAGAGGCAATGACAAGGGAAGTTTTACTAAGTTCTTACAAAACAGAGGGACACAGACAAACTGATACCACCAACCCACCCACCTTTTTTATTCTCAATTTGTGTGAGTGTGTGTATTCGGACAAGTAGAGCAGAAAGTCTTTTGTTGTTTTCTATATCAAGAAAAAATCGAGGCCCAAGAATTGCAAAGTCCCTCAGACAGTTGTTTTCTTGCACCAATGAAAACGTCTGGAGAAACCTGTAAAAAAGGGGGGAAGCACAAATCTCGGTATTGGAGTTAGAAGAAAGCAATGGCCAACAACAACGCACGGACAGCAAGAATCAACTATGTTTTTTTTTTTAGAAGATAATAAAATATATATACAGGAAACAAAATCTTGCACTTGAACCAACATACTTGCTGCCCTGAATGGCAGAAGAACTATACTAATAATAAACAGATGTTGAAAGTCCCGAAAATAATGCATACGCCACTCACTTACTTGGTTGGTTAATGCCCAGAAAGGAAAGTAATGGAGTGTATTTAAGTTAGGAAGCCATTGATTCGAAAACTAAGAACGAACCATATGCAGATGAAGATGAAGATGAAGATGATGGCATGTTTAAGGAGAAATCAATGGTAATCTCACCATGAAAAAGGGCCAATCTACAACTAATTACTTCCTTCCTACACAGCTCACCTAAGATTGGTCAAGCCTTATTCGAACAAGGAATCAAATACTGAAACACCTAAGCAACGGAGATATCCTTTAAAAAAAAGCAAACTTTTTAGAGGAACCAAAAAAAATATAAGCAAAGCCCACACCGCCAAAGATCAGAACCAAGAAAGCTACGGAAGAAATGAGTTGTCCCTAGTCTTTGCCAGCCATCAAAGCAACCTCAAAAGTCTCATCAATATCACAGAATCAGCAACGAAAGAGACTTACTTTCCTGAGCAGTAATGCACATTGCAGCATAACCTAAAGTGCCACGCGATATTTTAATCACAGAAATTAGCTGTGTTTTTCTTTTTTATACACTTGCAGCTTCAGTGTAAAGTGGGAAGGCTCCCTTTTTCTGCTCATCAGCCAATGAAGCCATGAGGACCCCTCAACGAAATTTCTCTTCCTTTTTTTTTAAAATCGTTGCAAAGTGTACAGTGCTCTAAGCACGCTTACCTGACACTGTTCCCTTCTTTTCACAATATACACCAACTTTTGTCCTCTTAACATTTGTTCTGCATTGGAGTTTGATGAAGAGAAAATCGACCCATTTAAAACTCGCTTTTACTCAGCTGTCGTTTTTTTCTTATCGTAATGCAATCCATAGTGGAATCCTCTTTTGCGAGACATCAAAGAGTCGATTCGCTGTAATGACAAGGATGGTTAATGTAACAAAATAAACCCATGTAACTAAATTAAAATAAATAAAGCTAATGCAGAATTTCAGCAAAGGAGTTTTATATTACAATGTACAAGAGAATAAAATGGGGTGGGTTCACATGGGCTACATACTCATGTCTCATGGCTGCTTACTTTGGAATTAGGACTTCAAATCCTGAGTCACAACCCACCTTTGTTTCTTTCTTTTGTTTTTATTTGGTTAAGTACAATCATTGCTTCACAAACTTGATTTCTTTGCGGGAAAATATGTAATGAAACCGAAAGTGATTGCCCATTTTATATGACGTTGTCTGCACCATAATTAATAAAGACGAGATGCATCATCGTACAAAATCTGATTTTGAGGAACAAATTGCGTATGAGATGTAGAATTCGAACGTAAAAGGGAAGGGCTTCGCATGACTTCTCATTTTAATTTAACGCCCAACATCAAAGAGTTGAACGTAAGTATAAACGAAAGGTGTATATTGATCGATTAAAAACACGTTATAATTCAAGGTAATTGGAAACCAAGCAAACCCATCGTTCATTTATTCGTACACATCGTTTAAGTTTATTTATTTATTTCTCACCACACCAAAAAGCATTAACAGCCCCCATGCAACACGGACACAAACAACCAAATCAAAAAGCATTCAAGGGCTCTCCTTATCATAAACTTCACCAGCATATTTCCAGTTCATGACTTTCCATATGCTCTTTAAGTAGTCCGTCTCTTACATTTTTGTACTGCAACAATCATAAGCCCAGAAATGAATTTTAACACAAAAGGGTTTATTCACAGCAAAAAAAAAAAAGGAACCACTCATGGAGATACCAAGCAAGTAGAAGTCTTAGACATTCCACATTATGACTTAATTGATAAAAATGTCAACTTAGTTCTGAAACTCAAAACTGTGCCGAAGCCCTAATTTCTCACTTATTCTCAAGCTAAAACTGATTTGTTTGGCTTCAAAGAAATTACCTGCAGATAGTAAGCATGCTCCCAGACATCAATACCGAGAAGCGGGACCAAGCTTGCTCCTTTCGTAACAAGAGGATCCTGCAACATTAATTTTGGCAAGGCAGGAGAATTTGAGATAATTGTCCTAAATTATCTTTGTTTTGCTAAGATCAGAGAAAATTGAGATAGTTGTTGTGCCCTAATTTTCGTTGAGTGCCTTCAAATCACAAGAAAGCCATGGCCAACAGATCGCCGGAGCAAGGCAGTGATAAATTCGATGAAACAAGAACACATGGATCAAACAGGGCATACTGCGTATGGATCAACAAAACGCTGAAAACACCAAGAAGTATCCTGCGTTAGTATACGTACCTGATTAGCAGTTGTCTCCACCGATAGGCGCTTCAATTCTTTGTCAAGACCTAGCCACTGCAGGTCGATGAAATGCCATATCAGATGATTAGTAATTGGAAATCTTCATTAACGATGATAAGCACCATCCAAAAATGTTTCCAAAAAGAAATATACCACATACATATAAAACAAACAAACATAAAAACTTACCACCCATCCAGATCCCTGTAAAGCAGCACCTTCAGCATTCATCTTTTGGATTAACGCATCTACTGATCCAAAGTTGTTGTCAATAGCCCGACCCAAAGATCCCTTTGGAGGTTCGCCACCACCTTCCTGCAATAAATGGTTTATAGGGAATAATTTTTCCAATTTTCAGACGATAGACAAAAGAAAACCAGTTATAATCTTCCAATCGATATTTACATTAACAGGGCGAGATTCTTCCAGAAGATTGAGTGATTGATATGACCTGCATAAAATGAAATATTGAGCTCATTTGTGACTTCCATAAAAGGCGCAGCTGCCTACACACAAAGCGTATCCCAATTAAGAAAAAAAGCAAAAGAATGGAAAAATCCCAGGTACCATTAAATGTTAGTTTCTTCACTCATAAACCAACAAACATTTAGAAGCTAATAATCGATGTACCAATTCCGCCCGCCAGCCAACAAATCCAGTCGCTAATTCTCCCAAGCACGCTCGGTAAAAGAAACATAAACATTTCGGACATTATTGAGCTAATTTAACAAGTAAAAGACAGATCACATACCTCCGCCGTTGAATTTGATTGCAGCCTGCAGCTTGACGACGGTGGAGGCGTCTCCCTTGGCAATCGCGTCATCGAGCTTCTCAAGTGCACCGTTGTAGTTAGTGACGTAGGTTTGGTGATGCTTCTGGTGGTGAAGCCTCATAATCTCGCCGCTGATAGCTGGCTCGAGAGCACCATAGTCGTACGGAAGATCGGGAAGAGAAAATGTTTGAAGCGAACGAAGACCTAATTTGGGCGTCGTCGTAAGGGTTTTACGAGCGATTAGGGTTCGAAGAGCCATTATTGATCAATATCACTCTGTTGTTGAAAGGTAGTGAGGAGCTGTGAACTCAACACCGATGAGTATGCTAAATGCTAATTGAAGTGTTGAAGTGTCAAACAAGTACTGAAACGTTGACAAGTATGCCAACACGCACAATCCTACACTTCCACTTGTTTTTTGCCTTATAATAACATTATTCACCTTTATTAAATGGAGAATTACAATAACAATAGATTCAAGGGGACTTTAGACAAAAATGTCCATTTGCATAATACTTGTAATTAGAGATGTCCAACCGCCGGTTAAACGGTTAGTCCTATCCGACCGGGGGCGGTTGACGGTTAGCCGTCCCCCCCGTTGTCGGTTAATCTAACCGCCGGTTAGTCAACCAACGGTTATTTTTTTTTATTTTGCAATTTTTGCAAAGTTAAATTAATTTTCGGTGTATTTTCGTTCGTATTTTACTATTTTGATGTAAAATTTTAAATATAATAAATTTTCTGAATCATAAAATATATTACAAAATTTTAATACAATATAAAAATATATTTTCAGTTCTAATTAATTACTATTAATATTAGTAAAGTTACATAGTATTTCTAAAGTAATTATTACTACTAAAATAGTATATTTCTTATTTTTTATTTTTATTTTTTACTTCACGGTTATAACCAGCGGTTGGGCGGTTTGGGAAAATCCCTAACTGCTCCGTAACAGGCTGATGATGGTTGCCGGTTATGGTTACCGGCCGGTTGAACCGCCGGTTTTACTGTTAAAAATGAGCATGTCTACTTGTAATTCAGTACCTGTCAGTAGTTTTTTTTATATGTATGTACCTATTAGAATAAATTTTTTACACATAGGTACCTGATACGCCGCATGTACACCATATAACACATTTAGATACCATATAACAACGTCTTGTGGTACGTCATATATATATTGCTCCACTTGAAATTTTCTAGATGATTTAGTGTTGGTGATACCTTGTTTATATATTTTTGAAGTATAACATATACACACACAATATATATATATATATATATATATATATATATGGGTGAATTTTTTGCAGTCAAAATTCACACTTTTGCATTCCACTAAAAGAACAACTAAAAAAAATTATCTTCGTTATTTCACTTAAAATTAGGACTCCTCATGGCCTCCTCTCACAGCTTTATCGTTTTCTCTTCCTTATATCGGTCGGTTGGTTTTCTTCTTATATCGCTCGTCGCCGCTGCCTGATTGGATGTCAGACGAGGACAAGGACCTCGACTTTGGCTCCAAACGTCCCATACAGCAGTCCGACTTCGTGGTTGCAAAGGACGCTACAGGGACGCACGCCAGTATAGTCGACGCCATAGGAGCTGTTCTTTGAATAGCAGAAAGATGTATGCCATCTACGTCAAGCGAGGGAGGAGTCGATTTGCACACAAACCAACACTAAAGAACATAAAGGAATAAAAATTCCAGGACCACTTCAAGTGGATCATATTATTATTATATATATATATATATATATATACAAAACATTCCACTATATATATATATATATAACATCCACAAACATTCCACTATCTGAGTGTTGCTTTCATGTATCTGTTTTAATTGATGATGGAATATATATATATATATATATATATATATATATATATATATATTGACCCGCTTGAAGTTTTTCTACAATTTATTCCTTTATATTCTGTCGTGTTGGTTTGCGTGCAAATCGACTCCTCGTTGACGTAGATGGCGTACCTCTTTCTGCTATTCAAAGGACAGCTCCTATGGTATCGACTATACAGGCGTGCGTCCCTGTAGCGTCCTTTACAACCACGAAGTCGGGCTGTTGTATGGAGGTTTGGAGATAAAGACGATGTCCTTGTCCTCGTCTGGCATCCAATCAGGCAGCGGCGACAACCGTATGAAGGAAACCAACCGACCGATTTAAGAAGAAAATGATGATCTGTGAAGGAGAGACCATGGTGAGTCTTAATTTTAAGTGAATAACGAAGATAATTTTATTTTGTTTGTCTTTATTGTGGAATGCAAAGTGTGAAGTGTGAATGAAAATTCACCATTTATATAGTCGTGGGATTGGTTAGTCGGTCATCAGGTAAAACTCACTAACAATATAACCATACCCAAATGTGAAACAAAGTTCAGATTGTGCAACAGTTCTAAAACTGTTTCAACTCCTACTTGCCTGTATTAATAATGTGTTGATATAGTCTACACATATTGAATCATATATTGTATGAAAGTTAAAGTCAACCATGTTCGTTGTTGCATGGTAGATGCACAATAAGCATTTTTATGTTATTATACGCATAGTCAGACTAATATAATTGAATCTGATGATATCTGTTCACATAAGATACCGAACCGAAATTTCGTAACAAATCGTTAAAGTACCGAACTTGCATTCGATTACCGAATTTGGTTATTCGGTAGAATAAGCATTTTCACTAATAAGTTTAATTATATTTTAATATATATAATGGTAATATTAAATTATATCATTTAAATTCGAATATATACTTTAGTTATAATATGAATATCGGTGCAAACCGAACCGAATTGATTTTTTTTTTAATAAGATACGAAAAATTTTGTTCGGTGTTTTGTACCGAATTGTGTTTTTATTCGGTAACCGTAAGCACTTTGATATCAAAACAGATTGATGTAAGGACAAAAATGATGAACATATGCAGTGAGAGGAGGCCATGAGTATGTGTTTTAGTGAATAAATAAATTTGTCTAGTTTGTCGCAAAGTGTGAAGTTTGAATGAATTGTCGATCAATCATGGGGTTCGTGACTCTGCGGCCCGAACCACCACCAAGTAGTGGCCTTATTATCTCGTGGGGATTGTTCCGTGTTCTACTGGTGCAAAATGGACAGGGTATGAGGACACGCTACATGATCACACGAACTTTAAGTTTTACTGAAGCAATCCCCATCGGGTCAGAGCAACATAATCCAGGATTCGACATACGTGGTCCAAGTTCTACCGATCATCGATTACTTAGGCATGTTGACTGGTGAGTATAGTATTGTATTAGAATTCTTCTTGAATTGTGTTGGAGTTCTTTATATACCTGAAATAATATATTGTTGATCTAATCTATATATATTTAATCATCTATCGTATGGAAAGCTTTAAAGTCAACCATTTGTTCGTTGCAATGCACGGTAAATGCAAATAAGCAATTTTTTAATTTTTCGTTATACTCATAATGTCTAAACTTTAATAATAATTGAACTCTACATTGATATCAAAATAAATTGATGTAAGGATAAAAATGATGAACGATCTGCTGTGGTACGTCATATAACACATTAAGGTACCATATAGAAGCTGTATGGGGTACCGTATAAACGCGTGACGTGATACACAATACATACATAAAAATGTACGTCAAGACTGAGAAATTGATACAAACAGTAGAAGCGAAACTTATTTGTAAAAATTTCTGACATATGTATTGATTTGTAACTTTTTATTCAATTAAGTATTTTTTTTTATAAATGTCCCTAGATTCAATTTTGCTTGAGCTAAGAAACAGGTTTCAGAAAGCAAGATTACTAATTAACTGAATATTCAAAGGATTCCAGCAATAGACATGGTGATGCGGCTTTGTTATCGTTACACGCCGCTGGGGAACGGCTTCTGAAAAAAATTACGAAAAAATAATAATACGAAATTAACAGTTCAAACCGCAGTTAAACAACCCATAACTGAACCCGTAAAAACTACACATTATATATGTGACAACTAGTTGTACTTATTCTTCTTCAAAACTCATAAGAAAACCTCAATGAAGACTGTTGCTATCATGTTATACATGAAAGACCTCACTAATGATATTGAGGAGTACTCCCTTATCTCACTGCCAATGCTGAGCACCTTCGAATCGCGCAAAAGTAACCGAGCAGCGATACTTTCATGTACGTATGTTCTTACCAGTACTCAGTTAGTTCAAGCACGAAGATCCTTGTCTGAATCCCAGACGATGCTCTTGGAGGAAGGATGATCATTTGTTATCGTATTGCCGCTTTCCACATGCAATAGGAGATCGGTTTCAGACTCCTTCGTCTGAAAAATAATAACCAAGATCTTATAAAGTGTACTGGACCGACTAACGAACTCATCATATCTGATATGTAAGCACAATTAGCTAGCTATTTTATTTATACAGCACCTGATTTAGCGATGATGCTTCGTCGGCCTTTTTCTTCTCAACAATACAATAATACGAATATAGGATCATACCAACCAGCGCAATCAGTATCCCGAGTATATTCCTCCAGTTAAAAGGATCATGGAGTAAAGCATACCAAATGCTAGCACCAGACAAGTTTTGAGGTGCCCAAGAACTTGATAGGTGACTGGAGATGTTTTTTCCTATGACGAGAAATGTGCTAAAATTGACGGAGATTGAGATCAGACAGGATAGAACGATAAAAGCCTGCAGCATCAAGTAAGACCTTGCGTCGGATTATATATTTATCAAAATAACGTGATTGAAGAACAGCAAAGTTTGGGACTTACCACAACGTCTGTTGTGTAATCGAAGGAGAATACGTTTTGGTTCGTCAAGAGCTTATCCAAGAAAGGACCTGAGATAAGCAAGGTCATTGCCTGGTAAAGGCAAGTTTGATACAGAAGTTGGGTTGAAGAGATCTTGTACTTCTTCTGTATCGTGTTGGTCATCTGTGAATAGTTGTTAAGGTCTGATGCAAATTTAATAAATGCAAAAGCAAACCCCACCGTAGTATTTTGGATTGAAGGGTGATCAAGTATCACAGTACCACAACTCAACTAAAAATATGCACCTAAATATGAAAAAAAGGATACGATTTGCGCAACACAAGTAGTTATAACCGCAAGGAAAGAGAGAAATGAGCCAAGAACGTTCAGCTGTAGATCGGTAATTGTCGCAATACCAACACCAAGAAGCAGAATGATGAGAGAAAGCTTCACATTCTGACTGCAACCAGCAAAACAATAAGAATTAGAAAAATAAGCTTCTTCAGGTACTATATTTATATCTCTCCAGCTAGCATCACACAAGATAGACAAAGCACAATAGAAATGAACACAGCGACAATGCATAGTCACATGCTGACGGAATAAAATTACTTCACACGTTAAAAGGAGAACGAAACGGGAAAAAAACAATCATCATTTCCAGATAACTAAAGTAAATGGACATAGGGGGTCAACCTGAATTTTTTGCTTAAGAAAAGGGTCTCCAACATTACTGTGCATGGGATGATTGCCAACTTTGTCATCTGGTAAAACATATAGATAATAGTCCATAAATGTATAGATGGACAATAAACATAGGAAATTCGATTTACCTGATAGAAACCAACTGAATTGAAGCCCAAACTAAGATTTAACAAGCCAATGGAGATTCCATTCAGAATACCAAACCCAAGACGAGTTTGTGAATCAATTGGCTTGTGCTCAAAAAACTTCATCGACAACGCCACATGCAGCGAGCAAAAAGTAACCAGTAGATGCCAGCTTGTCAGAGTTGTAGCTGCGAGAAAGAATCAATACAGTTACAACGCTAACTGATATCAACCTTTGCTATATAAATCGTCACATCTTTAGAAGAGATTTTGTTTTTGGGGATATGGGGGTATCCAAATAGAGACCTCTTCAATCAACTTGAATAGCTCTTTAGTTACCACTTTGTGATTTTGCATGTTGTTTGGACAACAAAATTGAGCTCTATCCAACTATCCACTAGAAGCAACTTGAAATCTGCTATGTAGTATTTAGTCTAATCCTCAGTAATTGACAGCCTAGAATAGTGCTACATATCACATTGCATACGAGCTACAAATACAAAATACAGGATCCAACTTAAAAACCATCATCCAAACTCACGGGGTAAGAAACTATCAAAAGTACCGAGAAAGTGAGAGAAAATCAAACTCACCAAAAATAAAGTGCAATGAGCTCATAAGCGCCTTGTTACAGATCACAATCGAGACCGATGAAACTACGGACAATGTCAGGGCCCCAACGGTCCCCAACTGAAAACCCTTGCCCTCACTCATCATCAGCCTACAGATCAAAAACGTAAATCACCGATACCATCCAAAAAAAAATCGAAATCAAACGGACGATGCAATACAGTTACAAAAACGCACCTGAGTTGATGAAATTATATGCAGACGAGATCTGTACCTCCGAGGTGGTTGATGCTGATCCTAGATTCGAGAAACCAGATGAAAATCAATTAAAATTAGGGCAGATAGTTGCGAGGCCACCATCGTTGGTTCAACAAGCGTTTTGTAGCTTATGCGTGCCTCTCAATACACGTGATTTCGGCTGTAACTGAAACATTATGTGTGCAAATACATCTGTAACGCAGTATCTTTTAGGTCAGATCGTTGTTATCTTCTGAATGTGTGCGGTAGAAAAAAAAAAACTCACAAAAGGCGCATCTTCTTCTCCATGGAACGCGGGTGAAGCTGCGTGGGAAATGATGTTTGAAACGACGCCGTAATTGATTTATAATTAGTAATTGCTTGATAATTCGCTGTCAAAGGAATACATGTGATTCCCCACTGGCCATAGCTGATGTTTTTTCCTTTTTGTACTTCTATAATATTTTAATAATGGGAAGTTAGAATTAAATATTTATTTTAAAATATATTCCCTCACAGGCAGTCGTGTGTCGTTGTTTCTTCTTCGTGCTACTGTTGAAAGCAGCCTGACTATTCAATTCGCAGACTGTCGTTCCTTTCTAAGTTATCATCCCTCTGATTGATTTCCAGCGTTGAAATCGAAGAAAGGTTGGATCTTGTTTTCTCTTGTATCTCTTTTGCCTTCCGATTGTCCCCTTGATTCTAACTTTTGGTGACTTAATTTTGTCAAATCGCAGCAAATGTGCGACCCCAATTCCGGCGACGTATGCGGCGTTGATTCGAATTTCGAAGGCGTAATCGAGAATTCTGCGTCGACGAGCTCATCATCGTACAGGTTGCTGGGTCATCGGTCAACCGTTCATCAGATTATGGGTGGGGGCAAAGGTAAGCCTGCGTTTGATCAATCAATTAGTCGTTTTTTCCTTGATTTTCTCAGCTCCGACACGTGTAATTGTGCTGATGCACAAAGTTTCTTCTCTACAAATGTCCAAATCTAATCCATCCTCTCTTTAACCCTCTTTTTTTCTAGCTGCTGATGTCATGCTATGGAGACGACGGCGTGCTTCGATTGGCATAGTTGTTTCTGCTACTGCTTCGTGGCTGCTCATCGAATTCTCTGGGATATCGTTTCTTTCCCTTTGTTCTGACTGTTGCTGATTCTAGTTGTGTTGCTGTTTCTACGAGCAAACTATGCTTCATTTATGGATAAGTACATATTTTTAGCCTTCGAAGTTCGAGTAGCAAGCTTTTATCTTTTTCCTATCGAATCATTAAGGATGCCTTTTTGTTACTTCAGGCAAATCCAGACTCTGCCTGGATTGGTTCTATCCGAAGAAATGGTAAACAACGCTGCTGCCTCGTTTCGTGCCAAAGTCAATTACATGCTGCTCATGGCTCACACGACATAACTTTTGGCAAGGACTTCAGATTGTTCTTCGTGGTTAGTCGTTTTATTTAACTTTCCTACTTTATCAATCTGTTTGCGTGTTGAATTCAATCTCCCCCTTTGGTTGCTAAAGAATACCGATAAGGAAAGAACTTTCGCTTGTCTGATGTAAAATCCAGGTTGTGATTGCCCTGTGGCTCCTATCAGTGATTGGTAACCTGATATCTTTTGCCACTTTCACGTATATAGGTATGTTGGGTTAGCTAAAATCGAGCAATTTGCTTCTTATTGATGTGCCCTCAGAAACATTTGACACAGTTCTAGTTCTTTCTCTAACGCTGGTTTCGTATAATTCGATTACTGCAGGAATTATTTTTTCGATTACACTTCCAGCCTTGTACGACAGATTCGAAAACCACGTAGATAGGTATGCTGGATGATCCATCAGAAATTTGCTAAGCATTACAAGATTGTCGACGAAAGCCTTCATACAGACTACCTCGGCCTGCGACTAAAGATAAAGATTCATAGCCTGAAGAAGGGTAAAACTCCTTCGACTGTTTGACAATTTACAACGAATCGTTTTCCACTCTTATGATGTATGCTTTTTGGTTGGAGCAACTCGTTTTTCTTCTTTTTCACCCAGACGTCGTAAATCTACATCATTTGAACCGCAATTGATGTTTAACGTGCTGGTATTATTGCACTAATTGCCCAACAAATTTTTACAAACCAAGATTCTGGGTAATACCTCAGTGGACCCAAGGTACAACACTTGCGTGCCACTGCCGAGCGAAACGGAGGTTCTTTTAAAATATGGCCTTTGACCAGAAAAGTTTTTAAAAGTGGCCTCTTTGACGATTTTTTTAGGTCAATAGCCCCCAATTTAGTTAACTGCTAATTACTTTTTCATACAATGTTTAGCTTAAAAAAAATAATGAAAATAAATAATTTTCAAAGAAATAGAAAAAAAAAGTAAAATGGCTCTGCTGCTGCATTAACGCCATGACAGCTTGATAAGTTCTGATTTTACATAAATATACACCCGTAAAAGTGTGTTATATGTGGTATTTATCTTTATATCATTCAATATTCTATGTTTACATGCATATCTCATGTTTGCAGATATCAATGTGTACCCAACCGAAAAAGAAGAAAATCCCAAGCTAAAAGAATACATCGAAATCAAGAATGCAACTTGCAATATTATTAAAGATCACAAGCAATAAAAGAGCCGTCAACATTCTACACTATCACACCCTTTCCTAGGTTGGAGGTTTGACAAATATTATTAAACTTTGGGGCCCTCTAGAAGAAGTGGAGATCAACTCTTGCTAAAATCGCATGCAAAAGTCTCACGTTGGTTAACATATTCAAAGAGAAGATCATGCATGCAATCTTCAAACATGCGCATGACCCACCAAATATGACTAAGGGACAAGAAAAAATAGCAACTACAACCATTATTTATACAAGCATCGATCGAGCAAACAAGGGAGGGGATAGAGAGTTGGAGCTAAGGCCATTACAAATAAAAAAAAGGCAGCCTAAGTGAGCTTATTTCTCACGCACATCCCACACATAATATCACTCACGCAAGTCACTAAGCCACGACGCAGCTACCTCTCCACACTTTACGGGCCAAGAGACGGGAGAAAGGCGTGATTCGTTCGAACGACGGGAGACACCGGCTCGAGCCGACGCCTTACGACTCGGTTATCGTTAAGGGACGAATTTTGTATTTTTATTTGACGTTGGCAACGATGCTTTCCTTTGATTCGTCGTTGTTGTTATCTTTTAATATGCTAGCGTAAAATATTGTGTGATTAAGGCCGTGTTAGGCCGTATTATGACTACGTGATAATGTTATTCATATCATATTTAATCGTATGAGTCAAGTTATGTGTTTTATGCTTGAGTTTAAGCTTGCGTATGTCTGATCAACATATGCAACGATATTTGATTGGTTTATTAGACGGACAAAGTGATTAAACCGGTTAGAACAATAAATATAAAGCACCACGACGTAAAACCGACCAGAAATGGAATTCGGTTTCGTACGTGTGGTTCCGAGGTCTTAGACGCCGAAAGCGTCTAAACTCGGGGAATCTCACAAATATTAAATGCATGCGTAGGAACTACAGTCATTAGACATATAGGGATTGGTTCTCTGTCGCATAGGATCGTTATTTCGGGACAACGAGTAGGCGATTATTTTTAGAAAATTCTACCTGACTGAGCTCGTATTGATTATTTATGATTAATTATGTGAAAACTAGGAATAATGCGTGCCAAGCATGTGCCTCGATCACCTTGTCGTCATTCGTATATTTGCTTTAGTTGTTTATGATGCGCTTTTATTTGGATTGATTATTTTTAATATCAAAAATCATAAAAATACCTTATTTAAAAATCGCTCCAGTCTAAATTAAATTTCAGAGTAATATTTAAAATTAATCGAGCTGTCCTCGTGGATCGATACTTGGGATTTGTCCATTTTATACTACTTGCACGACCTAGTACACTTGCTAGAACTCGAGCGTGTCACAGTTTTTGGCGCCGTTGCCGGGGACAGCGATATCATTAATTTTAAGTTTAATTCCGAGTTTAATTTAGATATTCTATTTTTATAAATTTTTTAGTATTATTATAATATATATGTTTTTCTTCTAGTAGAAGCTTTATTATTAATAATATTAATATTATTTTTATTATAGTACTATTAATATTATTTTTCCGTACGTCACTACCAATTATATATATCTAAAAAAAAATATTATTATTTTTATTATTATCATTATTATTATTATTAGTTATTGCAGTAGAACTATTATTTTTTTTCCTATATAAATATTATTATTTTAGTATATTATAATTGGCATTAATATTATTATAATCATCATTTATATTTTTTTTACTTATATTTATTGTTATTATTTTTTATCTAAGTCATCACTACTTCATTATTATTATTATTATTTTTATTATTACTTTTATCGGACTTATTTACGTTGATTTTATATTTTTTTTTGCAGAAATATTATTCGGTGCATGACACGAAACTCATATAAGGGACCATTATTATTCGACGCAGAAATCGAGGCGACGTGCCGACGCAACAACCGAAATCGTAGACAAAAGATGGAGGATCAAGAACGAGAGGAGACACGAGGAACAACACAATCACGGGATGGTTGCTCTACGACCCACTTTGCTAAGCCAAGCACTTCCTGGGCACTTCGATGACAATGATCCAATTGCCATTCCACCAGGACCAAATAACCAATTCGAGATCAAACCTGTTACTATACAAATGGTGACCGGTTCAACATTCAGCGGCTTGACCAACGAGGATGCAAATGCCCACATTACCAAATTCTCACACAATATGCAAAACTATTAAATATCCGGGTGTTTCTCGAGAAGTGATAAAACTGACATTCTTTCCGTTTTCTTTAGCAGGAACGCTTCCGAGTGGTTTTCGTCACTGCCGCATGCATCCATACATAGTTGGGATGAACTGGTAGAATGTTTCCTGGGCAAATACTACCCGTTATCAAGAACGAGCGAAATTAGGGCTGAACTCGTAAACTTCAAACAACAAGGAGGAGAAACACTAAGCGACGCATGGAACAGATACAAGAATCTCCTCAGGCAATGCCCAAATCATAACATCCCATTGATCGTACAAATGCAGTCGTTCTTTTTAGGATTAAGCACACAAAATAAGCGAATCGTTGATGGAGGGTGTGGGCGAAGTTTCATGGAGTTAGGAGATACTGACGCACTCGCAACCATCGAGAGGGTTGCGGCCTACCCGGCGAGATACACGGTACAAGATCTAGACCGACGGACAGCTGGCGTGCATGAGATAAATAGTTCAATGGAAGCACAATTTGAGGCTATTCACCGGAGGCTAGATGCGATGCAAACCAAGGATCCGGAGTCGGCCAACTTCGTCCACAACAAAGCAAAGAACGTATACTCAAACACTTACGATCCGAGTTGGAGGAATCATCCAAACCTATCGTATGGCAATTCACACTACGAGAAGCCTCCTGGATTCCCAAGCCAACAAGAGCGACCACCTTTTCAGAAGCATCAAGGACAACAAAATACACAACAACAACCAAAAGCAAGTTGGGAGGAAGCGCTCGACAAATTGGTGGCGATACAAGGCAATGAGAATCGCAAGGCAGAGGAACGTTTTCAAAGTCTAGAGACGAGGGTCAACACCAATTTTCAAGATCTACAGGCCACAATCCACAACCTTGCAACAACAGTGGGACAACTTGCGAGCACGGTATCCGAGCGCAAACAAGGCGCACTTCCGAGCGACACCGAGAAAAATCCTAGAGAGTACGCGAAGGCCATTCAACTACGAAATGGAAAGACGCTCGAGCCGGCTTCAGAAACCCAAAAGGCAGTGGAAGAGATCGAAACAGAAGATGCCGGCCAGAGTACTTCCACGATCACGAAGACGTTGGACTCTCCACCGCCCGAAGAGAAGGCCGAGCCACTACCACCGATAAAGATTCGACCTCCATTTCCAGCTGCACTACGAAGAGGAAAACCTGATAAGCAATTTGAACGCTTTATTAATATTTTTAAGAAGCTTGAAATTAATATTCCTTTTGTTGAAGCGCTTTTGCAGATACCAAAGTATGCAAAATTCTTGAAGGAGCTACTGTCGAACAGGAATAAGTTGGAAGAACATGGTACGATAGCGCTCAATGAAGAATGTTCAGCTGTGCTACAAAGGAAGCTACCACCGAAGATCAAAGACAGAGGGAGTTTCTCAATCCCTTGTTCTATAGGATCGCTCTCATTTACTAAAGTATTATGCGATTTAGGTGCAAGCATCAATTATTACCTTTTTCGCTTCTTAAGAAATTAGGAGTCGGTGAGCCAAAGCCCACATCTACGATACTCCAACTAGCAGATAGGTCAATCACTTACCCACGGGGAATCGTTGAGGATGTACTAGTGAAGGTTGGAGAACACTACTTTCCAGCAGATTTTGTGGTATTAGACATGGAGGAAGATACCGATATGCCACTGATACTTGGAAGACCATTTCTAAATACGGCAAGAGCACTCATCGACGTCGGTAATGGTAAACTCATCTTACAAATAGGGGATGAAAAAGTAGTATTTGATGTTTATAAATCAATGAAACACCCCGCTGATGATGATTCATGCTCGTTTATTGATAGTATTGACTCATGTGCTTTTGAGTATTTTAAGGCTTTCAGGAACAAAGATGAGTTGGAAGCATGTTTAGTTGGAGAAGACATAGAAAACAAAGCCGTTGGAATATGTCGTCGCGAGTCTAGAGGCAAATACACCTCACAGAAAGTCATTTAGATCAAAATTTGAGCAACTCGATCGGACATTGGGACTGCAACCACGCCATCAATCGAGGATCCTCCAACTCTAGATTTAAAGCCTTTACCTAGCCATCTTAAATATGTTTATCTTGGTGCCTCTGACACTTTACCTGTGATTATTTCTTCTTCATTGACAGGTCTCATGGAAGAAAAGCTATTGAGAGTGCTAAGGGAACACAAGTGGGCATTCGCATGGAAGGTTGCTGACATAAAAGGAGTAAGCCCGACCATTTGCATGCACAAGATTTTGATGGAGGACTCATACAGACCGATCGTACAACCACAGAGGCGTTTGAATCCAACTATGCAAGAAGTCGTAAAGAAGGAGGTAATCAAGCTTTTGGACGCAGGTATTATTTATCCTATCTCTGATAGCGCATGGGTTAGTCCGACGCAGGTTGTGCCGAAAAGGGAGGTATAACTGTGATTAAAAATAACTCAAATGAATTAATTCCCACTAGGAAATTACGGGATGGCGTGTATGCATAGACTACAGAAAATTAAATGATGCAACACGTAAAGATCACTTTTCACTTCCCTTTATCGATCAAATGTTAGAGCGATTAGCTGGACATGAATTTTATTGTTTTCTAGATGGCTATTCAGGGTATAACCAGATTTCTATAGCACCTGAGGATCAAGAAAAAACTACTTTTACTTGTCCTTACGGTACTTTTGCGTATAGACGTATGCCATTTGGATTATGTAATGCCCCAGCTACATTTCAAAGATGCATGCTTGCTATTTTCCATGATGTAGTTGAGAAATTTATGGAGATCTTCATGGATGATTTTTCTGTGTTTGGATCTACGTTCGATACATGTCTCGATAATTTAGATTTTGTTCTTAAACGTTGTGAAGAAACTAACCTTGTTTTAAATTGGGAGAAGTGCCATTTTATGGTACAGGAAGGCATAGTTCTTGGACACAAGGTATCACACAAGGGCATTGAGGTAGATCGAGCGAAGGTCGACGCAATTGAGCAGCTGCCACCACCCACGTCGGTGAAGGCGGTTAGGAGCTTTTTGGGACATGCAGGATTCTACCGACGCTTCATAAAAGATTTTTCGAAAATAGCTAAGCCATTATCAAACTTACTTGTCAAAGATGTTGTGTTTGACTTTACAGACCAGTGTCTACAAGCATTTCGCACTTTAAAGGAGAAACTCACCACAGCGCCAGTGATGGTTGCACCGGATTGGACTTTGCCGTTTATATTGATGTGCGACGCTAGTGATAGTGCGGTAGGTGCTGTTCTTGGACAACGCAAGGATAAAATATTTCAGGCCATTTACTACGCTAGCAAGACTTTGGACGATGCACAGAGAAATTACGCTACTACCGAAAAAGAGCTACTAGCTGTGGTATTTGCGGTAGATAAATTTCATTCGTATCTGGTGATGAATAAGGTAATAGTATACACTGATCATGCTGCACTTAAATACCTATTTGCTAAAAAAGATGCTAAGCCTAGGTTAATTCGTTGGATTTTATTGCTTCAAGAATTCGACCTAGAGATACGTGATAAGAAAGGTGTCGAAAATGTGATAGCTGATCATTTATCTAGGCTAGAGAATTCACTTGAGCAGAATAAGGAATTACCTATTGATGAGCGTTTTCCTGATGAACAATTGTATGCATTACTAGATACGTCTTTACCTTGGTACGCGGATTTTGCAAATTATGCTGCTACAGGTGATATTCCAACAGGGTTAACTTTTCATCAGAAGAAGAAATTTCTTTCTGATGCAAAGCATTATCTGTGGGACGATCCATTCTTGTACAAAATCTGCTCCGATCAGGTAATTCGACGATGTATTCCCGCCGCGAGAGGTAAATTCTGTTTTATCGCATTGTCATTCTGGTTTAACGGGTGGACATCATGGGCCTACAAAGACAGCATTTAAGGTACTTCAATCAGGTTTATTCTGGCCTACTTTATTTAAGGATGCTCATGCTTATGTGGTTTCTTGTGATCGTTGTCAGCGTACTGGTGGTATTTCTAGAAAGCATGAGATGCCTTTAAATATTATGCTAGAAGTTGAGTTATTTGATGTTTGGGGTATTGACTTTATGGGACCATTTCCTACTTCATGCTCTAATAAATATATTCTTGTTGCAGTAGATTATGTGTCTAAGTGGGTTGAAGCTGAAGCATGTAGAACAAATGATGCACGAGTAGTTATTCGCTTTCTTAAGAAAAATATTTTTACTCGTTTTGGTACACCACGTGCAATAATTAGTGATGGGGGTACTCATTTTTGCAATAAGTTATTTGCTAATTTATTGTCGAAGTATGGTGTCAAACATAAAGTGTCAACCCCGTATCACCCTCAAACCAGTGGCCAGGTAGAAGTTTCCAATAGAGAACTTAAGCAAATTTTAGAAAAGACAGTGAATGCCTCTAGGAAAGATTGGTCTTTGAAGCTAGATGATGCATTATGGGCATATCGCACTGCATTTAAAACACCGATAGGAACTTCACCTTTTAAATTAGTTTACGGAAAAGCATGTCATTTACCTGTTGAGTTAGAACATCGTGCATATTGGGCTGTTAAGAAACTTAACTTTGATTATGTCGAGGCAGGTAAAAACCGGTTACTCCAACTGAATGAGATGAAGAATTTCGCCAAAACGCATATGAGAATGCAAAACTGTATAAGGAGCGAACGAAGAAATACCATGATAAGAGAATTGCACAGAGAGAGTTCAAAGTCGGGGATCGTGTACTACTATTCAACTCGCGGCTGCGCCTATTTCCCGGAAAACTAAAGAGTAAATGGACAGGGCCATACGTAGTGGAGCAAGTATTCCCATCTGGAGCCGTACAGATCCTAATAAACGGGAAGGACTCTTATAAGGTTAATGGACAGCGCCTGAAATTATACGACGACGGGAATCTTGGAAAAGTAACTTCAATAATTCTTGAAGAACCCCGTAATACTAATACGACTGCTTTGAGTTGTTCTATGTCTTTCAGGGATACCTTGTCTGGAATAAATACCAGCAAGCTGAAGGACCTCCACCACACTGAAGCAAGTCCATATACCGATCTACCTTGATCGGTGTGACAGTCGAGCTAACGACTATAAAAGCAGCGCTTCTTGGGAGGCAACCCAAGTATTATCTATGCGTTACATTTTATTTCGTATTCGAGTCTTATATTTATCATATCGCATCTTATTAAGTGTGTTTTGCTTTTTCACAAAAATTCATATCACGGTGCCGTCTAGTTTTGTTTCCTCGCAGGCTCATAATCAGTTTGGGGGTGGTGTGTTCGCAAGCTAGCTTGATCTTATGAAGGAACTAAAATCTTCTCACGACACATCCCGCATCGATCAACGCATTATTCAGGGCAGTGTCACTTAACTCTCTATCTGCTTTAAATTTTACACACATTGGGGACAATGTGATAATTAGTTTGGGGTGGGTGACACATGCTAGATTTTATATGATATCGATCGATTTGGTTTGTTAGTTGATTTAACTGATCAATGTTAGGATTTGAACGTCACTTGTGAAAACTCGTGTCGATGATGAAAATTTTTAAAATTTTTCTGGTGTCGAGATAAGATTCAGCTAATTGTGTGTGAAAGTTCTGCATGTTACGTGTTTTGATTTTAGCATGACTATCTGATCACATTGATTGCTTCAGAAAAAGAGCACGTATCATGAGACACAAAGCCAGAAAATATTGTGAGTTTTGAGCCGAAAAAAAAATTAGAGCAACATAATACTTGCTCAATGTTTTTTTTTTCTTTTCATGAGGGTCACGCATAGTCTGGTTATTTTGAACTTGCTTTATTATGCATGTCAATATCACTGTGGATTTTTGTGTACGAAAATGATAAAGGCGCTTAGGATGAGTTACTGGCCTAAATATCTCCGCACCTGACATAGTTAACAACTAGTGAGCCCCTTTGAGCCTTATTACCTTATTTATTGATATGGAGCCACGATATTTAGCCACGTTATCCCATTATTTTATCCTTCATCCTCGAACCATGTCAGCATGTTAGCTTACAAATCGCTTTATAGTATTGGGTCTATTAATTTAGAGGAAAGACGATTAGGACATGTTATATGTGGTTGCGTTATTTTATTTATTTGAAGAAAAAAATCGAGCAGAAAAAAAAAAAGAGATTGAAAAAAAAAGAAAAAAATAATATCGAGAAAAAAAAAGAGAGAAAAAGAAAAAAAAAATATATATTGTATTTGCAAGAAAAAAAGTTACAATAGATTTTTTTTAGAATTATTCTTGAGTTCTTAGTTATATATTTGAATTGTTTTTAAGTAGTATGAGTCTCCAGTGTTTGAGTCGTATTTTGTACTATAGAGTATAGACGGGAAAGCGATTTAGTAACTAACATGCTTGACCATATTACCTCACTCATCCCATATGTCACACCCTTATTGCCCTGAACCCCATTACAACCACTCATAAAGACCTTTTGATTCGTGCATGAGATTTACTAGTGCATTATGACGTGATATATTTGCAAGCATAGAGTAATATCATTCTATGTCGTGATTTGAACGTTTTTATACAGATCCCATTAAACACTTCGAGCGAATTGAGCGATCCATGTGAGAGTTGCCACTAGATACGTGTTATGATCTGGAAATATTTTTGTGCTATGACATGATTGCGAACTATCATTTCATGTCTCGTGTTTAGCTGGATCATTCATTAGTTGATGACGATTTTCGACCAATTGTGCTTTTGATTTTCTGAGAATAAACATGAGATTCGTTTAGTGACGTCGTAAAATCCTAACTTGATGTAGTTTATTCTGCTTTTATGATCGAGGACGATCAAAGCTAGTTTGGGGGTTGTTGATAAGTTCTGATTTTACATAAATATACACCCGTAAAAGTGTGTTATATGTGGTATTTATCTTTATATCATTCAATATTCTATGTTTACATGCATATCTCATGTTTGCAGATATCAATGTGTAACCAACCGAAAAAGAAGAAAATCCAAGCTAAAAAGAATACATCGAAATCAAGAATGCAACTTGCAATATTATTAAAGATCACAAGCAATAAAAGAGCCGTCAACATTCTACACTATCACACCCTTTCCTAGGTTGGAGGTTTGACAAATATTATTAAACTTTGGGGCCCTCTAGAAGAAGTGGAGATCAACTCTTGCTAAAAATCGCATGCAAAAGTCTCACGTTGGTTAACATATTCAAAGAGAAGATCATGCATGCAATCTTCAAACATGCGCATGACCCACCAAATATGACTAAGGGACAAGAAAAATAGCAACTACTACCATTATTTATACAAGCATCGATCGAGCAAACAAGGGAGGGGAAGAGAGTTGGAGCTAAGGCCATTACAAATAAAAAAAAAAGGCAGCCTAAGTGAGCTTTATTCTCACGCACATCCCACACATAATATCACTCACGCAAGTCACTAAGCCACGACGCAGCTACCTCTCCACACTTTACGGGCCAAGAGGACGGGAGAAAGACGTGATTCGCTCGAAACGACGGAGACACCGGCTCGAGCCGACGCATTCCGACTCTCGGTTATCGTAAGGGACGAATTTTGTATTTTTATTTAGACGTTGGCAACGATGCTTTCCTTTGATTCGTCGTTGTTGTTATCTTTTAATATGCTAGCGTAAAATATTGTGTGATTAAGGCCGTGTTAGGCCGTATTATGACTACGTGATAATGTTATTCATATCATATTTAATCGTATGAGTCAAGTTATGTGTTTTATGCTTGAGTTTAATGCTTGCGTATGTCTGATCAACATATGCACGATATTTGATTGGTTTATTAGACGGACAAAGTGATTAACCGGTTAGAACAATAAATATAAAGCACCACGACGTAAAACCGACCAGAAATGGAATTCGGTTTCGTACGTGTGGTTTCCGAGGTCTTAGACGCCGAAAGCGTCTAACTCGGGAAATCTCACAAATATTAAATGCATGCGTAGGAACTACAGTCATATAGACATATAGGGATTGGTTCTCTGTCGCATAGGATCGTTATTGCGGGACAAACGAGTAGCGATTATTTTAGGAAATTCTACCTTGACTGAGCTCGTATTGATTATTTATGATTAATTATGTGAAAACGTAGGAATAATGCGTGCCAAGCATGTGCCTCGATCACCTTGTCGTCATTCGTATATTTGCTTTAGTTGTTTATGCGCTTTTATTTGGATTGATTATTTTTAATATCAAAAATCATAAAATACCTTATTTAAAAATCGCTCCAGTCTAAATTAAATTTCAGAGTAATATTTAAAATTAATCGAGCTGTCCTCGTGGATCGATACTTGGATTTGTCCATTTTATACTACTTGCACGACCTAGTACACTTGCTAGAACTCGAGCGTGTCAGTTAAAATCGAGGAACTCGCCTTAACGTTGATCAATCTAAACAAGCAAAAAGAATACCTGGGCATCGCTTCCTTTCTCAATGCATTCCCTATTTCTTTCGACACACGCGATGAAACTGCTCGATTGGTTACTGACTTCGTTATTTTCAGCAGTGGCTTCGATTTTTTGCTGAGCAACGCTCTCGTCGGGAGGGCCGGGCCCACCATCAGCAGCAGCAGCACTACTCGACTAAATATTTATCATGAATATAACGAATCAAATCTCGACAGTCTATTAATTCGATGAAAAAAAAGAGACGAAAAAAGGACGGGATTTACAGCTTGTTTCCTCCAAACGTGTTGCCACAGATTTCTCAGCTCGTTCTTTCTCACGGGCTTGACGAGAAAATCTGCTGCACCTCTAGCATGCATTTATAGACCATGCTCATGGAGTCGTTCGTCGACATCACTGTATTTATTACGAAAACATTAATTCAAGAATTTGTGGTTTCATATAGTTGAAGAACTGAATATGAAGGTTCAACGCACTTATTACGGGGACGTTCTTGCAGACGTCATGTTCCATGATTAAGGTTAGAAGGGCATAGCCAGAGATTAAGGGCAATTCGACTTCAGTGAGAATTAGGTCTATGCTTCTAGGTCTTCCTTTTAGAAGCTCCCATGCTTTCAAGCCATCAGCTACTGCAGCAACTGTTATTACATGAAAATGGAGTTAATGAAGTGTAGTTTACAACTAAACGAATTAATGTACAATAGATAGAACACTTGAAATGGGCATAACAAGGAAGTTTGAAACTCTCATGGACTAAATTAGGCTGAGGTTAGGCAGCATAGAGGCAAGAGGGCACAGGCCAAGTATTAGGCAAAAACTCACAATTTTTCGAAAGCGAATAGCAAGACACCTTAGTACAGTATGTCTCTGTGAAGAATCGTATTCGAAAAACATATACCTCACTAGTATGTGCCCGAAGATCAACGCAAGTCATTTGGGCTTAACAAGAGACAAATGATTCAAGAAAAAAAATGTGTTCTTTATAACGTAAAGGACGTGAATGGGTGGAGATATACATTGGACAGCAAAAGCAATCATCTTTCTGACAATCAATGTACATTACCGTCTATAATCATCAAAGGTTACTGAAAACTCGCCATACACATCAAATCCCAAGCTAAGGAACCATAAACAGAGAATCCCACAGTAAGAATTATTACAAGCTTTCAAGAAAGAAGGTAAGAAAGAAAAGAAAGCAAACCTCTGTAGCTGCATTTTCTGAGGAGGGCAGTAATGATCTGCCTAGTCGAATCATCAGCTTCCACCAAAAGCACCCTCACGACCATCTCGGCAGAAATCTATCCCACCTCACAACAGAAGCAGACACGTCAGCATCACTCTTCTCCTTCTCAGCCGTCTGATGTGCCATGTCAGCAGGACCCATCTTACCTTCCCAAGAACACAGCCTTTTGAGCTCCCACAAGTTTCTGCCCCCTTCTTCCTTTGTAATATCGTCTGTGGCTCAGTGTTCGCAGTCAATGAATGTACATATGGTAGGAAATGGAGCATATATGAGGTTCTTGTCCAATAAGATATATTCATTTGGCCATTTCGAAACTCCTAGAAAATATCTAACCCCATTTTTTCTTCTTCTTTCTTTTGATATTTCGATGCGTTTGGGTTACTTTTTTGGTGAATGGTCAGCTTTGAACCTCCGCTCCACGTCTGATGGCTCTTATATTTGTTCGTTACATCACATTAGGAAGTTCGGAATATGATGTGCCATTTTACAGTTTATGTCCTGAATCTTCTATAATTGCGTTTCACACCCTTGAAAAAGATATGGTTAATGAAAACACTAGTACGTAGGGATGTCAATGGGGCGGGCGGGGATTAGGTCCCATCTCCGTCCCCGTGTCGACGGGAATCCCCATCCCCGCGAACTAAACGGGGAAAAAATCGTCCCCATCCCGCCGGGTCCCCGCCCCCGCGCGGATTCCCCGTCCCCGCGATTTTTTTTTAAAAAATTTATATTTTCATTATAATATAAATTGAATTCATTATTTATATATATATACTAAATGTTATTTATATTAAATTATTAAAAATGTGTAAAAATATATTTTTTTAAACTATGTCTAAAATATTATTTAGTTATTAACTTATGCTATAAAATATTTTATTTAAATAATATTAATGGCGAGGAACGGGGCGGGGACTATGATCCCCATCCCCGCCTACGGGGACAAAAAATTCCCCATCCCCGCCCCGCGGGGATTAAAATTCGGGGATTCCCCGCCCCATTGACAAGTCTACTAGTACGTGGTAGTAGTAATAGTGACAAGGTAAATGTCGATTTGAGAATAAATCAAACAATAAATCTAAGATTATTAAAGAAAAATGTTTTAGTTATAAATATATTTTTTTGTGTGTAATAATACGGTGTGCGCAAGCTATGCAGTTGTAAGTTGTGGTCTTCACAATAGTCAATGAGTGTCCAAATGAAATACTAGAAGCATCAAGCATCTGAAATTGAGAGGTAAAAGTTAAAGAGGGGCTAATGAGTGAAAAAGAACATTACATGTGGTGTATTATGAAAATTTTGTTTCTACTGGATATTTTTCAAGAATTACAAAGCCATACGAGAAAACGAAATATCTCGAATACTATTTATCTGTGTGTGGCCTAAATCGAGTCATTGGATTTCCCTCCTTTTTCCGTTTCCTATTCTTTTTCTCCATGATATTTTAGCTGGTGGAACAAATTTAATGAAGGCATATGACTTAGGACTCTACCAATGGACAATATTAAATCGTTTCATATCCAAACCAAGAATATCATGTTGTATGATTCATCGAGATATTTATTGTAAGAAACCACTTTTGCTTGTCGGGGGACACAAAGAAAGATATTTTTCATGTCGATGGATCGGACCTTGACATATGGACATAAAGAATTTTTTGTAAAAAAAGAATGGCTTGGCTTTGGAGTTGCCAAGCACTATCATTTTGTTTATTTCAAGAATGCAATCTGAAGATTATCATCGGATTCTCCAAACACGTTTAGCCATTGGTTAAGAAGAATCTCTTTTTGTGGATTTTGGTAAGAACAAATTAAGTAGTGGACGTGGCGCAATTTGATGGAAACTTTGTAATATGTAACTTTCCGAGATTCCACCGACGACGAACACAACAGTACGGAATTATCGGTCATTGATATAAATTAAAAGAAATATATAAAAATCACTTGTTAAGATCATTTTTTTATATCGCGTGCTAAGGAGGTACTAACACTGTGTATGCACATTAGAGGTGAATGTTCTATGCTGCTGCCCCATAATTAAATATCTTCTAAGAAAGTTATATATTCTTTGAATGTCGATGTGGATAAGAATCAAAGATATAGAATGTAAGAAAAACTTATCAAATTGTAAAAAGATATACTAGATTCACTGCATGAATGTCGGACGTAATTGTCTTCGGTTGAAGTATAGTTTGATCACTCTCTCAATATGTTGTCATGGCCACTTGACATATTCATTAGTATCAAATGCAAAATTACGAAGCAATTTAAATATTCAAAAGGAAACTTTGAAGAGGATGGATTTAAAATAATCTTTTAAAAAAAGAAAAACTCAATGCTTATCCATATATTAGCTAAATAATGGGCCCCCACCAAATAGCCCACTAAGCAGCCCATATAAGACAATAAAGAATCAGTCGGTGGACCCACGTGTAATGAGCAAACGCAATCGGACAAGTGGATAAACCACGATTCATTTCAAACTGCAAGCGAAACGTATGCAGCTCCCAAAGAGAGAGTTCTAGGCAGAAGCAAAAAATCACAATCCCATCGTAGATAAGCAGAGAAAATTTGCAGGCCCGTGGAAAAATGATGGCTACCACACTTGCAGCTCCGTGCTTGCGCAGTTCATTCGACCATCGACGCCATGTTTCTTGCTCTTCTTCGTCGTCTCTCCTTCTTTATTAGCTTCAGACAATCATCGGCGACTGTCTCTTTCTTCAAGGAGCTCGAGTTTTCAGGGCTTGGGCTTGAAGACCCATGGAACGGTTTCTCTCAATCTACGGAGCAAAAGGGCCTTTGGTGTTACAATGTCGTGGGATGGTCCGCTCTCTTCCGTGAAATTGCTTGTTCAAGGGAGGAACAACGTTGAGGTGAGGCGCCCTTTTTTCTTTCTAGTGCGTAAAAATGTTGCCTTTTTCCACTTGTTTACAGTCATTTGAAGCTAAAGAAATATGGTAAAGAAAAAAGAAGACAAATTCTTGATTTTGTGAGGCACTAAGAGCTTTTTCTCTCACTTATGTACAAAGTTGACCCCCGCCGTCAAGAGCTATGTCGAGGAGAAGCTTGGAAAAGTTGTCCAAAAGCACAGCCATTTAGTGAGGAGGTCGATGTTCGATTGTCAGCTCGTGGGGGAGAGCTCAAAGGCCCGAAATTTCGAAGATGTGAGGTGTGTGTGCGTTCATGATTCTATCTGATACATGTAATGAATTTAGCTAATTTGCAGTCCCATTAGTTCATAGTTGTCTTGAATGAGTTCTTGATCTTCTAAAGGTGACCCTTTTCACGAAAAAACACGGAGTGATTCGTGGAGAAGAAGACGCAGAGTCCCTCTACGGAAGCATCGATTTGGTGTCGTCGATCATCCAAAGAAAGCTGAGGAAAATAAAGGAAAAAGACTCTGATCGAGGAAGACACATGAAGGGCTTCGACAGGCTTAAGGTTAGAGATCCGGGCAGTTGTTGGTTGCAGAGGATTTAGAGCCAGTTGCTACTGAAGAAGAAGAAGATGAAGATGATAATGCACAAGTGGACATTGTTAGTGAGGTTTGTTCTCTTGATCTTTTTAAGTTAACCATGCTTATTACAACCTAGTCACTGTTGAATAATACCTGGAGTGAAAATTGCAGATTGTTCGAACAAAGTACTTTGAAATGGTGCCTCTAACGGTGGACGAGGCTATCGAGCAGCTGGAAAACGTCAACCACGACTTTTATGGTTTTCGAAATGAGCAAACGGGTAATAAATCATTCTTTGTTTTCTGGCATTCGTAATTTGCAGTTGAACCTGAACAATATTACAATTAAAATTATTATCTTTGCAGGTGAAATTAACATTGTCTACAAAAGAAAATCGGGAGGTTACGGGCTTATTATTCCCAAAGGAAACGGCGAGGCTGAGCAAGTGGTTGTCGACTCTTCGCCGAACTAAACAACTCTGCTGCAGGAGTTCAAGAAATTGTTCTATTTTCCCAGATAATTGAACACTTGAAATGAGAATGATCCTTAACTTTTTCTAAGTTAAGATGCCTGTAACTTCAAAATACAAGAAATGTTACATAGAGAGGAAGACATTCGGTATGTAATAAAAGTTTTCTTTGCTTCAAAACTCTAAGCCAATCTATCAATTATGCTCCTTTCTACATACACACTGATGATCTTCATAATCTCCCTCAAACTTAGCTTCATGAATCGGATATAAATCTCCAGGAGATGTACAATTTAGTGAAAGTCCCTAAGTTATTATGTGACTTCACTTTCGACAGGGATGGTGCTTGCAGATACTTTCCTCTTCTTGCTTTTGGTCGAAAATCTAGCAGCAGATACGCTAAGCAGCTTGTTAATAGACATCCCTTCGCCTAAAATCTTTCTCTTCACTTCATACCTGTGCTTGATTCGACCATCGAGTTTGTACCCCAAAAACGCAGGAAACGCCAAGAGCTCGCCAACTTCACGGCCCATATCGTTAATCAAGTAATCCAATTTCTCCTCTAACGATTCGTGGTTGTACTGCAATACCTGAGGATGTTTCTTGCTCATGTCCAAAATGTCTTCGCACGTCAAACCGTATCTCAAGTAGACTCCTACAACCTCTTGAAGATTCTTACAGCTGCACCTCGTGACAGCCCCCATGGCAAGAGCAAGCTCCTTCGTCCTATGTTCGTACCCAATCTTGACAAGGAATACAAGTTTAGACGCAAGGTTTTCCTCGAAGGAAAGGCTTAGAAACAAGGGCGCCTTGATCAAGAACCTATACACGTCTAGAGAACTCAATCCACACTCCTTGAGGAAATCGATTCTTGGATGTATTTTTCTCTTTCTGCTGGCGCTGAAGAGGCTGGGATAAACTAGAACGATCCTGAAAATCTCCTCGTGGCTCAGCCCAGCGTACGAGTGTAAGAAATCGACGTGGTCTTTCAAGTGATCGACGCTGTACGCCAGAATAAATGGAAACTTACGCAGTACAGTCGAAGTGGTAGTTTCGTCCTGCCCGCTGAGGTTTAAGAGGAACCCTATTCTCGGTATCAACTGTGCGTCAAGATCGTAGTTTAGGATGGCTGGCCTACGCAGGATTAGTTCAGCACCGCCAAAACGTTGCAAGAAAGCAAGCATTCTCTCAATCTCTTCCATAGATTTCAGGCACAAAGCCTTGGTCAGATTGATGGTATTGAGCACGTGAACTATCTTCTCTTTGGGAATCCCAAATTCGAGCAGTAACGTTACTTTTTTCTCGAATCCCGCCAAGAATCTCGGCTCGGTCGTGTTGAGAAGCCTCCCAATCTGAGAAGGGTCGATTTTTTCTCTCAACCCTAAGTCACTACCGCCAGCAACGAAACGCAGTAGAGCGTCGACTTCTCGAGCTGTTAGAACGTCTGGCCTTTTGGTTATTAACTTAGACAGTGTTATGCCATCCAAGCCGATTGATTGAAACGAGTGAACTCTAGCACGAATTGATGCAAAAGGCAAGCTTGTAAGGGCCACATTGGCTTCTACTATAGCTTCAGCGTCTTTACCACTGAGCCCCATCTCTTGAAACAGCGGAAATAGCATTATACCTAACAGAAGCATGCCTAGAGATGAGAATCAATAGCTATTGTGGACAATTTGAGAATCTTTCTCCTTCAACAAAACGCTAGATAGGAATTTAGAAGTACGATAACGAATGCAGAATAACAAACGACACAGCAGAAATAGTTTCGTGAAAATGGCAACAAAGAGATACCTGAATTATCGAAGCTGCTAGTTGGGTGATCTCCATCGACAGTAACGGCTCCTCCATATCGGCGACTATGAAACAGATTCTCTCCCGAAATCTTTCTGTGCAGGGTAAAGCAAGAAAATATACCGCGCGTGGGATGAGTGGATGTGTTAGCTTGGACCTTTGAGTAGAGCGAAGGGATTTTCACTCGATAATTCGCGGGCGGGTATAAGGTATTTACAGCCATTGATGAGCTGAGAAAAGCGAAGAGCGTATGCGCTGAAACTTGGAAGAAAAGTTCAGTAGAGATTGATTGGATAAGCTCGACCCGGTTTATTATCCGGTTCTACTGTCCGAACCGCTCCCTCTATTCTTTTCATTTCATTTTTCGTGTCAATTTTTAAAGTGGAGTTCGGGTTGAAGATATCAAAGAAATAAATTGGAAAGATATTAGCTTTTACCTCATCTATTTCTTCAATCGATCAAATACAAAAACCAAACCTAGTTAATGTTTTGTTCCCTATCGGTGATGAGCAGAAGGAAAATCACAGCAAAAATGGTGAGAATTGAGGGTGCAATTCTTGTTGCTTGTAGCCTCAATAGAGAAGCCTTCAGACTTAGACAGATTTAGAAACATTGGAAAGAGACCACTTACGAGGATTCAAATAGGTTTTTATTTTCAAGATTGTTTATGAAATTCCATCCATGTTATGATCATCAACGTAGAGGTGATTTCTCAAGGGACGATCTCTTAGAAGAGTAGAACAAAATTTATTCGATAGAAAAAGATGCAAAACTACGATTCATAAACTCCAGTTCGACACTAAGAATAATAAAAAGGGTTTGTACCCAAATAATCAAAAGCTATTTGAACAAAGCAAAATTAAGATTTCCAGAAACAACCTAGTCGAACAAACTAAACATATTTTCCTCTCGTCGCTTTCTTCCTTGGGCTCTTCCTGGAAAAGGAAAAAAAAAACATCACGTAACAGTTAACTTCAGCTGGGATTGATCTCACATTATCGATGAACAGATGAACGAGCATTTCAAGTAACAGAAAACAACAAGAAACTAGAAATAGATATAGTATTATCAAATGTATTTTTTTCTCTTTGTTCTCTTGCTATTGAACAATGGATTAAAGACAGGGAACATATCAATTTTGTCTTTGTTTAGCATTATATCAATTTTCAGAAAGCTAAAGAAATGGCCATCTTTTTACTTCTCACGTTTTGCTAACAGGAGTATTGATTTTACAGGCAATACGTGTACGCAGCACAACTCTAGCCAATTATTGGAAAGACAAACGCAGAACTAAGGGGGAAAACGTACCTTCTTTTCCTCGGCGGGCGGAGCAGCCGCTGAAGCACCAGAACCAGCTCCGCCGGCCGGAGCAGAAACAGCCGCGGCAGCTCCACCACCGCCAGCGCCGACGTTTAAGAGGAGATCGTCAATGTTCTTCTTCTCGCACAGCTTAGAGAATAAACTCGGCCAATAAGACTCCACGCTAACATTCCCAGCCTTCACCAGAGTGGCAATTTTTTCCGCCTAGTTAAAACGAAAAGCGTACATGAATCAGAAACAAACAAATCGGAAAAAATCAATGTCTTGTCATAAACGATGCCCAACCGTGATGGGGATTCATCGTCAAAGCGTACATGAATCAGAAACAAACAAATAAAAAAAAACGTCTTATTATAAACGATGCCCAAATTAATTACCGTGATGGGGATTCCATCGTGCGTACATGAATCAGAAACAAACAAATAAAAAAAACAATGTCTTATTATAAACGATGCCCAAATTAACTACCGTGATGGGGATTCCATCGTCGTGGAGTATCAAAGCAGCGTAACTGCAGGCAAGCTCGCCGATCGACATTCTGGTCGTTTGTTTTTCTCTAGGGTTTGAGTTGTGATTGTGTAAATATGCTTTGCATGTGATGCCTATATATAGCATTGCACAGGATACAATGGCCCACTTTAACGTATTTTGTTTACGGCCCAATACTAACTTTCCACGTCAAATATTCTTCTACAGAATACGTTATTTTCGGACGGGATTTTGGAGTCGCGTTTTCTACGATTTCCAACCGATTCAGATACTAAACTTCGAAGGTTAATAAATAAGCTATGAGCAAAATCGGATATCCGGAATTTAGGATATCTAAAATTCGGATATCTGATTTCAGATATCGAACATAATATTCGTATTCGGTCCGATTTAATCGGATATTCGAAAATCGGATATCCGCTTTATCTGGATATTTAAACCATTAAACCGGATATCCGCCATCCGATTATTAAATTTATTTTTCTTATTATGTTTTTTATTTTCTTTTCTAAATATTACTTTTTTATTTGTTATAAAAATAAAAAAATATTTTTTCATGTAAGAATAGACATAGTAAATTCATAAATATGTGAATTTATAATTCAAAAATTACATAATAAATAATAACTACAGTAGCACAAACAAATTCACATTAACTTTCAACTTGCATCTCTATGTTTTTTCGTTTTTTGTTTTTATTTCAATTTCTAACAAAGTTTATTGTAAAATAAAATAATATAAATTTAAATATTCTACTTTTTGAAATTTTTTCCTTTTTGATTTTCTTTTTGGGCTATTTTATTTTATTTTATTTTTCAAATATAAATCCGAATACCGGATATTCGAATTTTAGACCAACCATTTTCCGCAACAGATCCATTTTATTTTAAAATAAATGATCGAATATCCGATCCGATTTTTAAAATCGAATATCCGTTTTTTTGAATTTTGAAAACCAAATATCGGATCGGAATCCGATTTCCAAATTTTTTTGCTCACCCCAATAGCATGCATGCATGTTTGCGCTGCTCATTTAAACTTTCGAACAAAGCCAACATAACAGAGACCCCAAAGGTTTGTCCCCAAATCATCAAAAGCAAAGGTTGTCTTAACAAATTCAAGACTCTGCTCCAAGCAAGACATCATAACAAGTTTTAGAGTTCAGTTCAGACTGATAATAAAAATCCCTGAAATCATGGTTCGGTACGGTTCTCCCCAAACATTAGGAATTTAAGACTCCAAGTTAGGCGCTGCCTGACCGAGCCTGCAATAGGGTAAACGTTAGCAAATTTCTAATAGCTTATCCCTGGCCAACTGCGAAAGACTGCAGAGTGTATGGTAAGTTTGAATAAGCCTTGTGATTTTACCTGGCGAGGGGATGCAGATTTCGACCTTGACTTCGACCTGGATCGACCCCTTTAACCAAGAGCAAAAATTTGATGCAACTTTTAGTTTACAATATCGTAAACATATCTAAAAATAATGACAGGGTGTGTGCTTGTCTGAGACTAAATATTCTGTTTAATTTTTTCATATGACATTTTGAGCTGAAAATACAGTATATAATATAGGCATGTCATGACCTGCAGCGGGCCTTGGCCTAATTCAGTAAACAAATCTAACCTGGATGGTTTTGCAGGAGATGGAGAGCGGGATTTAGAGACAGATCTGCCAGCGGATCTGCTGTACAAGGTTATAACTACTCGTCAGTTCCGAGTAGGTAGTTCGAAACACTCCACGTTCATCATTTTCAATAGGATAACACAAGTAAGACATCATCAATGAGGTACAAATGTACCTTCTGCTCCTCTTCGGGCTTCTGCTCCTCTTTGGGCTTCTGCTTCTGCTTCGACCCCTACTTCGGCTTCTTGATGGGCTTCGCCTGTACTCCTTCACCTGAGAACCAAAAAACACGTCCCCAATCACCATCACTCCTTGTTGCTCAATAAATAATGAACTATCACTTGACTCATTGCTCTACATGGGGAGACGATGAAGTGAGTGCCTTTAGAGATGTAAGGAAATCAAATACGGGTACGATGTAAGCAAGTATGTGTATGGTGAGACGTCAACTATTTTAATATTAATATGGGAGGACTAACAAATGAAATGATAAATCAGTCAAGTAACAAACCCGAATGTACGATCTGGTCCACGGATTTTTGAACTCAGTATCATCAAGCTTCCGAATCTGGTGGGAATGATAGATAAGGTCAAAACTGGAAAGATAATTAGCAGACCATTAGAAAGCTTCAGTAAAATCCCTCATTTACTTACAGCATATTTCATGTCCTCGTAATTAGTGTAATCAACAAGGCCATATGCTCCTGTTAACCATAACACCTCAGGATTAGAGAACAAGAGGCAAGAAGATGCCAAAATACATGAACGACGAAACAAAAGGTGGTGATATTAATTGAAGTACAAAAATGGCATGAATATGGGCCTAAGAATTATTAACTTCTCGAAATATATGAGACAGGTACGACAAATACCTTCACCATCGCGATAAACTTCAGCGAAACAAACATCCCCAGCTTTGCGCATATGATCCTGAGAGAATTCCACAAGGACGTTAGTACAATACAGCACAGGGATAAACTCAAGTAACACTATTATTTTTGCACTTACCTTCAGATCTTGCCAAGAAGCTGAAGAAGGGAGCCCACGAACAATAACTAACATAGGAAGCAACAAGGAATTGTTAGGAAATTGGAAAATGCATGCAGCAAGAAGAACACCCTAAAGCTGCTATATGTATATACCTCGATATTCTGAATGGCGAGAAATTCCATTTCGTCCAGCACCGCCGCCCCCAGCATAACCACCACCACCACGACGGTCACTCGAAGACGAACCTCTGCCACCATGGGCAAGTTCAACCTAAATTGAGGAGCAGTGAGACGTTAAACGATTTTACAAGAAAAAAAAAATTGTAAAGTAACATATGCATAATAAAGGCTTGAAATAAACAATTTGTATTTCACCCTCAAACGACATCCAGCAAAGTTATAGCCATCCCTTCCCCTGATAGCATCTTCTGCATCTCTAGCACTTTCAAACTAAACAGCACAAATAAAGGTTTGAACCATTTTAAGTGAATCTTAAAGTCTCATAAGAGTCGGGAGATATAAAATATCTATCAGTATCCACATTAAAAGCAGAGGAATATTACCTCAACAAAAGCATAGCATGGAGGACGAGGTGGGACCTTCAACTCGATATCCAATATGCGACCATACTGGACGAAAATTTTATGGCCATGTGACAACTTTTGATGCAAAACATTTACCAAACATATCTTAACAAAAATATAAAGAAAGATGTCCGAGCAAACCTTATAAAATAGGTCCTCGACTTCAGACTCCTTGATATCAAGAGGAAGGTTGCCAACGTAGATCATACGGAAAAACGGCTACTCATCTTGGTTCTTCAACTAAAACCCGGGAACTGCCTCAGATGAAAAATTGTTCAAGAATGAGAACCACTTAAAGCAGAAAAGAGAGCCCAGCATAACCCCTATCCATCTCCAGTTAGCATCTCAAAAAATCGAGCATAAGATAAAATTCAATATATAACATGTGAAGCAAGCCAACAGAGCAATCCACGTGGTGAGCGGTGCTCCCATTTGCTCCAAGATACTCCAAAGCTATTTTATATAGAATAAAAACGTCTCCTCATCCTTTAGGAGCGAGCTAGAGCATCCAACTATATAAACATATCAAACTTTTCCACAATGATTTCTCCCACTCCCACTCCAATTTACATCCCTATGCAAGATTGCAAAGCTCATATTTGCCAATGCCCTTGACATCTATCATCAATAAAGCAATCACGTCATGAAAACAAGCAATGGTTTTTAATCTTACGTATAATCACCTTTATAAGTTTAAGGTCAAAAGTCTTGTTGGATTAAAAAATACAACACAGAGAACATGTGTTTGACCTTTTAATATAATCTGCTAACTGCTAATCATGCTTGTTTGAGTTATTAGTATCACGCGGAACACAAAACGCAAATCTCAACCAAAACTTCAGTATTATCAAAAAAAAATATAGAAGACTGATAACAACAACCACCAAACATGTTAACCAGCTGTAACAAAGAAATTCCTTGCAAGATCGCCTCAGGAGACTACCAGCATCAAAATCCAAGTGTGTTAGACTCAAATCTAAAATTCGCGAAATCATAATTAAGGGAACAGAACTCTTCCCCCAACTCCATAAAACTAATAGATCCACACTCTCAAAGCCTGAGACACACCGAGCGCGAAATTCTAAAGTCCCCTTGAGACAGGATTTCCTCAGCCGAAAAAGAAAAACGAGAAATTACTCACCGATTCACCTTGCAACCAGCTGTCTGAGCTAAGAAAGAAATCACTATCCTAAATTAATACATATGAACTAAAAATCGAGGATTTTCACATACGATGGAGGCGTATACCTTTATTTTCGCGTTAAGAGCGAGCACCTCGATTATCTGCTTTCTAGGGTTTCTCTACCAGCGCTCGAAATGTTTCCCCAATTCTTAATTTTTATTATGTGATTTTTGAACGCGTCTAAATTGTGTCCTTTCATAAATGCTTCGGCCCAGCCCATGAACAGTAGGATATATTTGTAAACATACTTAAATTACCAATGTTTTTTTGCCTGGGCCTAGGGATGTTCAACTGTCGGTTAACCGACCGAACCAATCGAATCGAAGTTTCGGTTCGTACCGAATACCGAACCGAAAATTTTTCGGTTCGGTATTTGATTTTCATTTTGGTAATTGAAAATAATTCGGTTATGTTTTATAACTTCGGTAAACCGAACCGAACCGAAAACCGAATTTTTTTATTTTTCTATACATATATATTATTATATAAAATATATAAGCATAAATTATTATATGTTATATAATAATATATCCACCATATGTTATAAAATATAATATTACTTGTATCAAAATTTTATACAAATATATATATATATATATATATATGATAATATATTTTTTATGATTTAAATCATACTAACAGATTAAATAAAATATGGAAATATTAGTTATATTAAAATTTTATACTCCCTCCGTCCCAGTAACTTTTGTACATATTACTAAATTGGGCGTCCCACTATCTTTTGTACATTTCCATATTTAGTAAAAAACTATTACACACAATCAATATAATAATATTAAATATTATTAAAAGACGTGTCGCACCCATACACTTTTCTACCTCTGTATTATTAAAATATTCAGTTTCTTAAAAACCGTGCCGAAATCCAATTGTACAAAACTTATAGGGACAGAGGTAGTACAATTCTATATATGAAAGTATAATTTTATAATATAAATAATTTTTATTTTCATGAAACAGTTTCTCGGTCGGTTAACCGCCCAACCGAACCGAAATATTTCGGTTCGGTTTTCAGTTTATATAATCCTCGAAACGATCTTTTCGGTTCGGTTCGCTTATAACAGAATGAACACTAGTTGGGCCCTAATAGCTCAAAGTAGGGAATTTAAGAAGCATCACACACTGTTTCCCATAACAGAAAAATGGAGTCCACAATTTCAGCAAAAGGAGGAAAACGAAACACTACAACATTCAATAATTGCATCAATGACCAAATAATGCCTCAAAGCATCATCCATCCCATCTTTTTCTTGGCTATAGAGATCATCAAGCCTCTCTAGTGTAAGCTCGGACCGCAAAGGCCAAACCCAAGATCAAAATGGGCACGAGGAACTGCAATATCCAGTGGCGGAGCCAGAATTTCCACTCAGTGGGGTCATTTTGGTAATTTTACTAGGAAAATGGAAATTGGACCCCATACCCACTATTTTTAAGAATTTCCACTGGGGTCCTTTTAATATAATATTTTTCAATTTCAGTCCTAATATAATTTTTTTTACCCAATTTATTAATAAATTTTTTTTCCCAGTGGGGTCCAGTGACCCCACTGGTTCTCACGTGGCTCCGCCACTGGCAATATCTTGATCACAAACTCAGACGTCTTGTCGTGGTTGTAAGCAGCTTGCTGAGGGGGAACGTACTCTCGCTTGAGGGGCACCGTGGCCATGTCTATCTCTCCTATCAAGTATTGGCCCATCATTTCCCGGGCAGTATCGCTGTGCCCCACGTCTTCGAAATCGGCGGTAGCATCTTTACCTACAAAGCAGACATCCTATGGAATTTTACGGCTTAGTTTTTGACTAAGTGGGCGGTCTAATTTAGAAGGGTTATTTACCAGTAACAGATATGAGAACATCGTCTCCTCCTGGGTGGTCGTCCATGAACGGTGTTACGTCGTAAACCTTAAAAAAAAAAGGGGAACGATGTTTTTGCTTCAAACTAGTGCACCATTGATGATGTTTATTCTGGCCTAGTTCTCTTGATCAAAGAAACAATGTACAACTTGTTCCTATGAACGGATATAAAACAATCTTCTCAGGTCATATTCAAACTAACAAGAAGCAACTAAGTGCTAGGTGTATCTTAATAGCAAGACAGAAGGTAATTAATTTAACCGATAGATCTACACCCATTGCTAGTTATCTACTGCTCAATCAATCATTAACGCTAAACCCATCTTTCAGCTGTGATCAGAACAAGGAAATGCAAGAAAAAGGAACAGAGTTGGAAGGAATCATTGTACCCAGCTCTTGATTGAGTGGAGTACATTTCCAGTCGAGGAACAACAATCAAGTCAAGAGCAACCACAATTTGTATAAAGTTCTAACTTTTATGATTCATTCAGATCAAATTCAGGCCAAGCTTAGAGTAACAAAAAAATGAACATATCAGCTCATAGCAAAGATAAATAGATCAACCCCTAAAATAACCTATTTAACGGAAAAACAGCAAAATATGAAGCATTTAGTAAGATTAATCAGTCAAATACAGTCAACAGAAAGCAGAGCCGACTGCATGATCTAAATCAAACCCAAAATCTTATCAACAGTTGTATTTCTCACAAGTAAAAACGCATAGATTGAATTATTCTCAAGCAAAACAACCTTTCCATTGATTATGACCCAACAATCTTTCGTCTTGTTATGCTTCGAAACCTCCTCGAACGTGTGGACTTTCGGATCGGCAACCATCTCCGAGCTTTTTTCCCCTCCGACGAATCACTCGAAGAAATTGTAGCTAAACCGAGGCCACCAAATCGTTCACCAAACCAAACCTAGGGAGCGAATGAGAGCTACCAAGCACGATTTATATAATAATTCCTAAAAAATGTGGATCGCGATTATCTTTAGATCCCTCGTTTTCTTGTTATTTCAATATGATCCTTGAAGGTTTGTAATTTGCAAACGGAATCAAAGTTCAACTCAAACTAAACTACCAATAAAATGGAGCAACATTAATTAACAATATTTGCTTTTGTTTGTTTCATGCCTCACTAAGCGATTCCAGTCGGCCACGAGCCTATTTAAATACTGCATAGTCTGCATTGCATGATGCATCATTGTCAAGAGGATAAATTAATAATTTTATTCATCGGAAATTGAAATAAAATATATTTATACTGATTGGATTGCACACAGAAAATACGCGATCCACGGATTGCCGTATTAATGCAGTCCACAAGCGTCTGGCATTTAATCATAGTTACCAACTTTTTTTCATTTAAAATAAATATTTATATCTACATAGCAGTGTTTTAAAAAGCGTCGAATAGCGCGCACTGTAGCGCGAGTTTGCGTTTTTCCAAGCCAAAACGCGCTGTAGCGCAAGTGATTTCGCGTTCTTCCTGAAAAGCTTACGCTTTATGTGACGTGGCACGCTTTATCACTCGTATCTCGCGCGTTTTACGCTATTTTTCAAAATACCCACGCTATTCGGACCGTTTGATAATTTACTAAAAATATGGGGTGTAGATCGTAAATAGATAATTTAAAGCACACTTGCATCTAGGTTTCCTTACCCCTTTCAGTCCGATTTTTTCGTCTGCTGCTTGGAGTCTTCTTAGTCTGCTAGCTTCAACAAATTCGTCACTCAGTAAGTTCAATTAGGTTTTCTATTTTGCTAATATTGTTACTTGTATTAGGCTTTATGCGTGGTTTCGTGATTTCGTTGTATTAGCATTTTGATTGGTTGAGGTGCTTGGAAAATGAAACTTAAGATATATATGTTAAAGGTGTGTGGATGTCGTTATATGTTAATATAGTGGGTAGCATTGGGACCTTGTGAACAGCACCTAAGTGAATAACACCTTCTCTAACAGCTATCAAAGCGATTGTCTGAGAGAAAATAGCAACTGAAATTTTAAGTATGTTATATTTTTTGCTTGCTCTATAATTAGTTGTTGGGCATGAGAAATCAATTTTATGGTTTTTTTGTTCTTTCCATGTTGTTGCTCTTTTGGTTGCATTTGGTTTCACTTCAAAGGTTTTGAACAGTTCACGCTTCTATTAATCTCAGCTTTTTTATTTGCAGTTTAAATGTCAACAAATAGCAAGAAGGATATCGGGTGGAAATATGGATTTAAAGTAGACGGGGAGAAAACTATTGAATGCAGATTTTGTCACCATAAATCTAATGGGGGCATTTCTCGTCTTAAAGAACATTTAGCTCAATCCCGCAAAGGTGTTGCACCTTGTGAAAAAGTTCCAGATGATGTGAGAAGGGAAATTAGTGAGAGTCTTCAAACTTACAAGACTCTCAAAAGCAAGAGGAATGAATTGCTCCGCGAGATCGGTGAGGGTCCAAGTGGCAATAGATTTTCTTCTTCTGATGGGGACGGGGTTTCACAAGGAGGTAGCAATAGCCATTCTAAAGGCGTCAGCACATTGGATAAGTTCGTTAGCTCTGAACCGAGGCAGACAACTCTTAATTCCACATACAAAAAGGAATTGAAAAAGGATATTGATCGCAAGGTGGCTCGTTTCATGTACTCGGCTGGACTTTCTTTCAATGTCGTCAACGATCCTCACTGGTTACCAATGGTTGAGGGCATTGCAGAGTATGGTAAAGGATACAAACCTCCTTCTATGCATGAACTACGAACAAGGTTGCTTAAATCGGAGGTTAGTGACATCAACATTATTTATGAGGAGCACAAAAAAGTTTGGAAAACATATGGTTGTACTGTGATGTCCGATGGGTGGACGGATGGGAATAATAGAGCTTTGCTAAATTTTCTCATTAATAGTCCTGCTGGCACTTTCTTTCTGAAATCCGTTGACGTTTCCGACTCTATAAAAAATGGTGAATTGATTTTCAACTATCTTGATGATGTTGTAAATGAGGTAGGGGAGGAAAATGTTATCCAAATCATCACGGATAATGCTAGTAACTGTATAAAGGCTGGGAAGAAGTTGATGGCTAAACGAAAGGCTTTATGGTGGACACCTTGTGCGGCGCATTGCATTGATCTCATGTTGGAATCAATTGCCAAACTGAGTTTATTTTCAGATACAATTGAAAAGGCGAAAAGAGTTGTGAAGTTTATATATGGTCATGGTACTATTCTATCTTTGATGAGGAAGCATACGAATGGGAAAGAAGGCTTGTATGCTTGTATGGACCGAATGTTGTCGCCCGATGATCGTCTTCTTGCCGATATCCAGCTGGACTTTTATGACAAATCAGAAGGAGAATTTGGAAGTCCAATTGCAAAAAAATCAAGAATGTTGAGATCACCAGGTATGATGTTTCATGTTCGAGTGTTTTTTTTTATATACATTGCTTTCAACTCTATGTAATTCCGATGTTGTTTATCTTTTTTATAGCAAAATGGTGGGAACGATTTGGAAGCAAAACACCGGAGCTTATGAGATTTGCTATACGAGTTCTTAGTCTTACTTGTAGCGCTTCGGGATGCGAAAGAAATTGGAGCACGTTTGAGTCGGTAATTATTTTTTTCTATCGTGTTGCGTGGGTGTTAAAGTTTATTTGGCAGAATTTTAAGCTTAAGAGATGCTATATATTTTTTCTTTCTTTCATTTCATGTCATTGGACAAAAAGTTTGTTTAACAATAAATTGCTTTGGTTATTCGTAGATACATACAAAGAAGAGGAATAGGCTTGAGCATTCAAGATAACCAAAGCAATTTATTGTTAAACAAACTTTTTGTCCAATGACATGAAATGAAAGAAAGAAAAAATATATAGCATCTCTTAAGCTTAAAATTCTGCCAAATAAACTTTAACACCCACGCAACACGATAGAAAAAAATAATTACCGACTCAAACGTGCTCCAATTTCTTTCGCATCCCGAAGCGCTACAAGTAAGACTAAGAACTCGTATAGCAAATCTCATAAGCTCCGGTGTTTTGCTTCCAAATCGTTCCCACCATTTTGCTATAAAAAAGATAAACAACATCGGAATTACATAGAGTTGAAAGCAATGTATATAAAAAAAAAACACTCGAACATGAAACATCATACCTGGTGATCTCAACATTCTTGATTTTTTTGCAATTGGACTTCCAAATTCTCCTTCTGATTTGTCATAAAAGTCCAGCTGGATATCGGCAAGAAGACGATCATCGGGCGACAACATTCGGTCCATACAAGCATACAAGCCTTCTTTCCCATTCGTATGCTTCCTCATCAAAGATAGAATAGTACCATGACCATATATAAACTTCACAACTCTTTTCGCCTTTTCAATTGTATCTGAAAATAAACTCAGTTTGGCAATTGATTCCAACATGAGATCAATGCAATGCGCCGCACAAGGTGTCCACCATAAAGCCTTTCGTTTAGCCATCAACTTCTTCCCAGCCTTTATACAGTTACTAGCATTATCCGTGATGATTTGGATAACATTTTCCTCCCCTACCTCATTTACAACATCATCAAGATAGTTGAAAATCAATTCACCATTTTTTATAGAGTCGGAAACGTCAACGGATTTCAGAAAGAAAGTGCCAGCAGGACTATTAATGAGAAAATTTAGCAAAGCTCTATTATTCCCATCCGTCCACCCATCGGACATCACAGTACAACCATATGTTTTCCAAACTTTTTTGTGCTCCTCATAAATAATGTTGATGTCACTAACCTCCGATTTAAGCAACCTTGTTCGTAGTTCATGCATAGAAGGAGGTTTGTATCCTTTACCATACTCTGCAATGCCCTCAACCATTGGTAACCAGTGAGGATCGTTGACGACATTGAAAGAAAGTCCAGCCGAGTACATGAAACGAGCCACCTTGCGATCAATATCCTTTTTCAATTCCTTTTTGTATGTGGAATTAAGAGTTGTCTGCCTCGGTTCAGAGCTAACGAACTTATCCAATGTGCTGACGCCTTTAGAATGGCTATTGCTACCTCCTTGTGAAACCCCGTCCCCATCAGAAGAAGAAAATCTATTGCCACTTGGACCCTCACCGATCTCGCGGAGCAATTCATTCCTCTTGCTTTTGAGAGTCTTGTAAGTTTGAAGACTCTCACTAATTTCCCTTCTCACATCATCTGGAACTTTTTCACAAGGTGCAACACCTTTGCGGGATTGAGCTAAATGTTCTTTAAGACGAGAAATGCCCCCATTAGATTTATGGTGACAAAATCTGCATTCAATAGTTTTCTCCCCGTCTACTTTAAATCCATATTTCCACCCGATATCCTTCTTGCTATTTGTTGACATTTAAACTGCAAATAAAAAAGCTGAGATTAATAGAAGCGTGAACTGTTCAAAACCTTTGAAGTGAAACCAAATGCAACCAAAAGAGCAACAACATGGAAAGAACAAAAAAACCATAAAATTGATTTCTCATGCCCAACAACTAATTATAGAGCAAGCAAAAAATATAACATACTTAAAATTTCAGTTGCTATTTTCTCTCAGACAATCGCTTTGATAGCTGTTAGAGAAGGTGTTATTCACTTAGGTGCTGTTCACAAGGTCCCAATGCTACCCACTATATTAACATATAACGACATCCACACACCTTTAACATATATATCTTAAGTTTCATTTTCCAAGCACCTCAACCAATCAAAATGCTAATACAACGAAATCACGAAACCACGCATAAAGCCTAATACAAGTAACAATATTAGCAAAATAGAAAACCTAATTGAACTTACTGAGTGACGAATTTGTTGAAGCTAGCAGACTAAGAAGACTCCAAGCAGCAGACGAAAAAATCGGACTGAAAGGGGTAAGGAAACCTAGATGCAAGTGTGCTTTAAATTATCTATTTACGATCTACACCCCATATTTTTAGTAAATTATCAAACGGTCCGAATAGCGTGGGTATTTTGAAAAATAGCGTAAAACGCGCGAGATACGAGTGATAAAGCGTGCCACGTCACATAAAGCGTAAGCTTTTCAGGAAGAACGCGAAATCACTTGCGCTACAGCGCGTTTTGGCTTGGAAAAACGCAAACTCGCGCTACAGTGCGCGCTATTCGACGCTTTTTAAAACACTGATAGTGATGGGATGTTAAAATAATTCCAAGACATGGCTAAAACCTACAAGATGGGCGGCTGTGGAATTCTTTTGCATCCATTATTGACTTATCTAAGTTGATTCATGGCAAATTCGATTTCTTACCGTCCGTCGAGTCATAATTATACAACAAAATATTATTTAAGTCGTCTGAATCTACAAATGTCATGGGCTGTTGTGACAATGAACAACAATAAATTTGACTTTGTGAATTGATGATGTTGATAAGCAATAAATGGCCCGACAATTGTAGTTACTACATGGGCTTGAAGAAGATGGTTGTAAATAGAGTGGAGAATTCCAGAAAAGAGATGTTTATCTCAATACTCAGAAATAAGTAAAATTAAGATTAAGCAGAAGAAAACATATATGAATATGGAGCGAGAATAATAGAGATATAAACTTAACGTGCGTTTTCTTGGCTAATTTGCAGTCAAACATTAAAAGAAAAGAAGAGAAAAAGTTCGAAGCTTGCTGCTTTTTCTTCATTGACTACTTTCTAAACAATGAAGTAAAGATATAGAATAAAATCTTGGTCCACAAGAGCACAAGCCCATATTATTAGGCTTGTTACCACAAGAAAGTTTTTAAAAATATGCCCAAAATTAAATCACATATTAGTGATTGTATGCTTTAAAGACGGTGTAACATTCATCTGAAAATCAATCCACTCGAAAAGGAGGATATCTGAGCAAATAGTTTTATTTGGTCCTGATTTTGTAAGATATATTCGAAAGTGAAAAGAAACATCAAATAAAATAAAGCAACAGTGATTCACTAACTTATCATCGGCGAGAAATAAGTTAAACATATATGCCACCGCACCGTCCCACGGTGCGCATAATCTTTTTTTTTTGTGATTCACTTACTTTCTTTCACATAAAATAAATAAACCACATATTAAGAATCCACATGCAATATCAAAAGTAATTCTTGTTTTCCTTGAAGAAAATATATATCTTGTCGTTATGCTCCTTTCAATTAACTACCCAAATGATTAAAGAAGTCAACTTACCGTGCAGAAAAGGCCAACTATTACTAATTAATTAATCATCTTTTTTCAATGTTAATGTGCATTAGCCCCAAATCGCTCCTAATGTCAAGCCCACACACAATAAAACAGCGACACTTACACAAGAAAATCAAACACGCACTTTTAAAAATATTTCATTTTATATTCCATACCAAATAATATTTGACCAATTTTGCCGTGTGCCGGCAGTTTATTTCGCAGAAAAAAATTCCACTATGCCCCTATTTAAATAGGAATCCTTGAATTCAATATTTCATTCAAATTGACGCCCCGAGACAAAATCTCTCTCTCTCTCTCTCTCTCTCTCTCTCTCTCTCTCTCTCTCTCTAACTTCGTAGGGCAATGATATCACATTGATTTAAGTTAAATACCGTACTAGTAGCGCGTTTTCACTTTTAATTCAATCAACTAATCACTTCAACACTACTGATCCGAATCAACGCCGTCATCATCAACGCCATGATAATTGCAGACCTTTTTCTACTGATTTTCGCGATATTTTTTGTCTGTTTGATACTCAGATTGTTGCGGAGGACGAGCCTGATTCGTTTCCTGAAGGAATCGTATCGGTGTTTGGAGGAAAAATGCTGCGTTCATCAGTTCGTCAAGGTGCCCAAATTTAACGATAACATGCAGGAGAGTGAGCTTTATCGGAAGATTCTGGCGTACCTCAATTCCTTGCCGTCCGTCGAAGACTCTGATTTCGTGAATTTGTTTTCTTCTACTTCTTCTAAATCGACGGAGATCAGTACGGTGATTGGCGGGGACCTGACGATCTCCGACGATTTTTTGGGGGCTAGGGTTCGCTGGACGATCGTCGACGACGATCGCGGCGGCGGCGGTAAGTCGCTGCTCATGAGGATCCGAAAGCACGAGAGGCGGAGGATTTTGGTACCGTACCTCCAGCATATTCACCACACCGCCGACGAGATCGAGCTGAAGCGGAAGGAGACGAAGCTGTACGTCAACGTAGGGAGCGGCGCCGGACAGAAGGGAAAGGGGCGGTGGAGGTCCTGTAGCTTCACGCATCCTGCGACGCTACAAACGGTGGTCATGGACGCGGATTTGAAATCGAGGATTAAATCCGATTTAGAGAATTTTTTGAAGTCCAGAAACTACTACAACCGCTTGGGCCGAGTCTGGCGCCGGAGCTACCTCCTGTACGGTCCACCAGGTACCGGAAAGTCCACGTTCGCGGCGGCGATCGCGAAGCTCATCAACTACGACGTCTACGTCGTCGATCTGAACAACCTCCAAAGCGACGCCGACCTGAAGTACCTCCTCCTACAGACGACGAGGAAATCCATCCTGTTGGTGGAAGATCTCGACCGCCACCTCAACAGTAACGGGAAATCGACGCCGCTGAGCTCGGCCGGAATCTTAAACTTCATGGACGGAATATTCTCCTTCTTCGGCGAGGAGAGGATCGCCGTCTTCACCATGAACAGCAAAGAAGGCACGGACGCGTGCATCCTACGCCCAGGCAGAATAGACGTCCACATCCATTTTCCCCTCTGCGATTTCACGGCCTTCAAGAGCTTCGCCAGCAGCCATTTAGGCCTGAAAGACCACAAACTCTTCCCCCAAGTCGAAGAGATGATTCTTCAGACGGGCGCCGCCGCCCTGAGCCCAGCCGAGGTTTGCGAGATCATGATATCGAACCGTGGGTCGCCCAGCCGAGCCTTGAAGACCGTCATCGCAGCCCTTCAGGCGAACCTTACGAGTCAGGATGGGCCGGGCCGGGTTGAGGTGGAAACGGGTGGTAATGGGATTCATCCGATTAAGGAGATCAAGAACATATACGGGCTACTGAGGGCGAGGAGCTGCAGAAGAGTATCGATGGATAAATTGGACGTGGGCGAAAGAATGCCTGGCAAGTTCGAAGGCACTACTAACGTGTAAATTAGAGGCTTTGAGTTCATTTCTTCAATGGATTTGTAAGTTATAGAGAGGAGAGGGTACTCGTGGTTAAAGGTGAGCGTTGGCAAGTTCTCTCAATGAGTAGTAGATGATTCGATGCTTTATATATGGGTTAGGATTGTGCTATGGTGTGGACGTGTGGTGGTAGCTGTTCTTTACTTTTTATTTAATTTTTTTATCTGATTGATTTGGAAATTTTTAAACTCAACATACTAGTGAAAAAGTATGCTTGCATGGTGTTATATAATTGTACGCCGGGGACGAGCAGAATGGAAAAACCAAAATGGATGGCTTTTGGACATGAAGGGCCATAATTTTGGACAGGAAATGCGAAAAATATCTTACATTTTAATATAAACTATCATATGCAATTTCTATATATATCACCATTTAAGAAAGCTCCTGACAATGATGAACATTAGAAAATGTAATTCTTCTCAATTTATCATGCCTTTAACTTTGCGATCCCTCTCAATTGATTCCAATTAGGCTTGGCACTAAGAGGGGATTCCCCTCCGCGGTAATCCTCCGAACGGGTGGGGATTCCCCGTTTTTCGTTCCTCCTGGGCAGCGACGGGGAACCTTTTCTCCCGGTTCGCGGGATGGGGCGGGCACTCCCCGCCACGCGGGGATCCGTTATATATAATACAATATACTATCTATATTAATATTCAAAATTGCAATATATCTTATTTTCCTCTCTTACGTCTTACGTTCGATACAATTTTTACAATCATATATCTTAGCTTTTTATTAACTCATTTATTTACACGAGAATGCCACGAAAGATCTAGTCCAATATTTTCCTCGTTCATCATTGAAAAAAATATAAAATAATGTAATGTCGGGATTCTCCGTGGGAAAAACACCCGACAAATCCCCGTGGGGACGTGGAAATTTTTTTCCCCCCGTATGCTTAGGGGGGATGGGGCGGGAATTTCCCCATATGTGTGGATGGGGCGGGAATTTCCCCGTATTTTTATTTAGTTTTTGGTAATATTATCTTCTTTTTTGAATTTGTTACTCTATTTTTTGAATTTGTATTCCTTTTTTGTATTTTTCCTCATTTTTAATGTTTAATTTATCATTTTCTATTTTAAGTTTAGTTTTTATTTTACTTTTATTATTTTTTATTTTTATTATTATTTATTTTTATTTAATTTTTGGTAATATTCTCTTTTTTTTTTAATTTTTACTTTATTTTTGAATTTTTTCCTCATTTTTAATATTTTTAATTTATTATTTTTTTTAATTTTCAGTTAGCGACGGAAATTCCATCGCTAAAGCCATCGCAAATGCAAATTCCGTCTAAATTGACGGACGAATTGACGGAGGAACCAATTTGGTTCATTTTCGATAACATCGGGGAGTAAATTGGTTCACGCGAAACATCGGGGACTAAATTGGTTCATAGGTAAACATCGGGGACCATTTTAGGTTTTATTGATGTGAATATTATTAAACTATTTGTTTGACCTTACGTGTCAGCTCTCTATGTTTCTCCTCTTTCTGGAAATCTCGTCGATCGTATCTGTAGTTCTTGGTCAGCAGATCAATCAGCTGTCCGATCCTTTGCCGATCTCCTCCGTTCTTGTCAGCGTGAGTTTAATTTTTCCGATCCGAAGTGATATCAATATAGCGTTTTCTCGACTGCTTAGAATTTAGCTGAAACTGAAAACACAAATCGATTTCGTAGTAGGACTTCACCTCCTCGAAATTTATAGGTGTATTGTTTATGCTATGCAATGAATCACATGGAATTTGAAGAACATGCGGTTATCACAGTTTCCGAAGTGGTGAATTCGTTGCACTGACGAATTGTTTTATTCAGCTGCTTTTGGGGCTTCTGTGCTGAAATTGATTTATCGCACAGAATTGTTGCTTGGGATTCTCGGTATAGCATTTTCGAACAACAATGGTAATGTTTTACATTTCATGAATGCAATACCGATCTTGTTTTTACTGTTATTCTTCGAGTTACGGGTCTTGATATTTTTGGGCACTTTTATGTCCAGAATTATATAATGGGAGCTTTTAAGCCGGCTTGCAACGTTCAAGTTGCTTTAACCGATGGAAAATCTCGAAAGCAGGTTTATTAAATTATAGTTACTAACTTGTCTCTGGATTCTTCTTATGATCATGATCAACTTTTGTGCATCGGCGTCAATTTATCCAATGTTTCAATTCTACTTCTACATGTGCTAAACTATCATAATCAACTTGTGTCCATTGGTTTATTGATGCTGTAAAGATCCCTTTGAAGAAGGAGAATGGTCAGACTGCAATGGTCCCTCTCTTTCAAAGCCAAGAAAGTGTAGCTGGAAAGGTATGTGGGTGGTTTAGTTGTAAAACTTAAGAATTGCGATTCCGATTTCCTTTATATTCAATCTAACTATACTTGGCATAGTCACACATCGTTGTTTCTGAATCATTTCAGATTACAGTTGAACCTGTGTCAGGGAAAAGGTGGAGCACAATGGAATTAAGGTCGAACTTCTTGGTCAGATAGGTAGGTAAATATTGGTTCTGGTGTCAGTCATAATTTTCCCGTTGAATCTGCCCCGTAGTGTCCTATGCGCCTCCATATGTTTTGTTGCCATCTTTATATAAACATAAAAAAAAAAAAATAATCTAGGAACAAGAGTTATAATTAAGAAGTGTTGAGTTTAAATTTATTAGTTGTTATTTGATTATTTTTGAAAGCTCTCTCAAGGATAACTTCTGTCTGCAGAGATGTACTTCGACAGAGGCAACTTTTATGACTTCACTTCTTTGGGTAATGGAGATAATGGGATATACATTTGTATATCTTTTTTTTTTTCTATTCTACTTCTTGACCTGACCATCATGTGTTAATTGCTCAGCATATTGGAAGTTGATATCTTCTTAACTGAAGTACCCATGTTGTAACCTTACAAATCTGTAAACTTCCTACTTCAACGTTTCTGTTATTGTACCTTTAGTTCGCGAACTAGATGTTCCTGGAGAAATATATGAAAGGAAAACATATCCCTTCGAATTCTCGACTGTTGAGATGCCGTACGAGACATACAATGGAGTCAATGTGCGGCTAAGGTTAGCTTCTTGTTGCGTCTTGCGTGACTAACCTTGTGATTCTCCTCTTTTTTTTTTCCATAACTGCCCTTGCTAATGGGGAAGATTTTAATGCCTCGATAAATTTGTTGATATTTTGACTGATAGACATTAAGCATCTGTTTGCGGAAACTGGCCTATATGTTGCCATTTGGGTGTTGAAGTTGATTAAGAGATGTTTTGCATAAACAGCCAATGTGACTATTTTGTTTCTCGGAGAAAGTTTTTGCCAGCGTCATGCTTAAATGATATGGAGTACTGTGGAAAGATTGTCTCTTTGATATCTCATATTCAAAAGAGCCAAATTAATATCCATAAAAGCCAAATATCTTCATATAAAGATTTGTGTTTGTTGCAGGTATGTCCTTAAAGTGACTATAAGTCGAGGTTATGGTGGTAGCATCGTGCACTATCAAGACTTTATGGTAAAGTATTGTGATTATCATCTTCAATTTCCTAATTCACAATCTCGAATGGCATTACTTGTATTTGGAAAAGGACATATAAATTGTGAGGATGGAATTATATTGGCGACTGAGTTCACCTAGAAATTTGCTAAGTGAATTGTTCGATTACACTAAACTTGGATATTATAATCTACCTATACTGCGACTTAGATAAATTCATTCAGATTTTGAACTGCTCTGTCTCATAATTATTGTTCTATTGGATTTTTTTTATGCATTTTCTAAACTGTTTTGAGTATATTTTAGATATTGTTATCTAGTCCTTGCGATTGCATTAAGATCGATCCTTTTGTGTATCAGGTACGGAATTTCAGTCCTCCTCCATCACTTAATAACAGCATCAAGGTTCGACCTTTTCCCCTTTCGTTCGCTTTCTAATTTCTTTTCGCATATGTGTTATGTAGCTGATTTAACTTCATGCAACTGGCAAAAAATTAAACAAATTCATGCTCATTTATTTTAGATGGAAGTTGGAATTGAGGACTGCCTTCACATTGAGTTTGAGTACAATAAGAGCAAGTAAGTTGATTTTCTTGTACTTTCACCTCAATATTCATTCATTTTCAAGCTTGTGCTTGGGCCATCTTAGTACTACTACGGATAAAACCAAGGAATAATATATCACGATTCGCCGCTTAAATCAAATCCAGAATCTAAAGGCTTTTCGTTTCCGTGCTGTCAACAAGCTAAATACTAATATTGATGTACAGGTACCATCTGAAGGATGTTATTATTGGAAAAATATACTTCCTTCTCGTCAGAATCAAGATAAAGAACATGGATCTTGAGATTAGAAGGAGAGAATCAACTGGCTCTGGCTCAAACACTCACGTGGAGACAGAAACACTTGCAAAATACGAACTAATGGACGGTGCACCAGTCCGAGGTAATGCTTTTTACCATTGATTTAAATAAGTAGTTGCACGCCGTTTTCTTTATCTGTTTAAAATATATTCCCATTTTTTACTACTTTAGTCTGTGTGACAGGCGAATCGATTCCACTGAGGTTGTTCCTAAGCCCGTATGAGCTGACTCCTACGTATCGCAACATAAACAACAAATTCAGCGTGAAGTACTACTTGAACCTTGTGCTGATCGACGAAGAGGACCGTCGATACTTCAAGCAACAAGAGATCACAATCTACCGTTTAGGAGAAACGTCGTGATTATTCCCTCTACACCATTCCGTCTTTTTTATGGTCTGTCCCCTCCCATCTTTGTTTGACATGAAAGTAGTATGTAGTACGAGCAGTTGAATGAATTGATGATCTTTGCATGTGGGCTGTTTTAAAAAAGAATTTCTTGAGTGATGGCGATTTGTACCTTTTTTCTTTCTTTCTGGGACGATTTTTATGCCTTATTTTGATACCCCGAAGTGTTTGAAGTTTCGTGTTTTGATGAAGTTTGATTCCTAGTTTCTGCATCATCTATTTCCGTACGAAGTTATTACCATTTCTTCTCTTACCCGACAATTGTTCGTTGAATCGCATTAGTTTAGCAGAAATTCAGATTAATTTTGAAGGTAGATCTGATGAACATCTTTAGAAGTCGTGACAGAAATGTTTGTCGAATGATAACCACAATAAATATCAGCTCCTCTCTCTCTAGAGTTCACCGACAGAAATTATTGCAGACTTAGAAAGTTGTGCTTTATCTATTTATTAATCACGATCGTCCCTAGTAATTGAATTACTACCGAGACGAAAATATTAAGACAATAGGTTAAGATGGTTTCTACTCGTTATGATCTCTCTGTCCCATCGAAGCATTAAATGCCGAAAATTAACGTAAGACGTAAAATGGTAAATGACAAAGTGTCTATGATTGTAAATAGACATGGGCAGCCCAGTTTCACAAGGTCGACCGTTGACCACGACCTTTTACCAGAAACCGTGAAATGCCGGTTTAGATTTACGGTAGAGAAAGGGCGTTTTTAACCGGGAACCGACCCGTTTGTCCATGTATTCGTCACCATCGATATAAATACATCAATCTGTACTCAGAATATTAGATCACTTGGCTAATACTCCCTTAGATTCGTCACAGGTAGGGAAAAAAACTACAAAAAGTAAGGAAAATGGAGCTGTTCTACTACATGGTGTTTGGATCTTTAGCTGCCATTGTGGCAGCTATGGAGTTTAGCAAGACAAACAAAGATCGGATCAACACATCTTCAGCTTTCAATTCTTTCAAGAACAATTACTTGCTCGTTTACTCCCTCATGATGGGTCTGTTGTCTATGCATAAACAAATTATTCTCGGATCTGGTTTTTTTTTTTTTGCTGTTTGATTCCCTCATTGTGCTTGCGATTTTTGAATTTGTTTGTTTCTGAGATTCCGATTTTCTATTCATATCCATTGAGGCGTAATGCAATTCATGCTGGGATTGAATTGAAAGTAGAATTGTAGATCTCACATGCGTCGGAATGTTAATCTAATCACGTCAGCATAGATCTGCCTTCAACTTCTTACACAGAAAATTGATTATACATCATCTTTACATGTGAGGAACAGCTGGTGATTGGCTACAAGGTCCATACGTTTACTATCTTTACACCACCTATGGCTTCAGCAAAGGAGAAATAGGGCAGCTTTTCATTGCAGGATTTGGTTCTTCCATGTTGTTTGGTACCATCGTAGGATCTCTAGCTGATAAACAGTGAGCTATCCCTCATCAAATTTGAGTAAAAAAGATCTACATTATCTTAGGAAAATCCATCCTTGTTATCTTGACATTTCATTCTTCCATTTTCAGGGGGCGAAAGAGAGCATGCGTCACCTATTGCATCACTTACATACTCAGCTGCATCACCAAACATTCTCCTCAGTACAGAGTTCTCATGGTCGGGCGCGTGTTGGGAGGTATTGCAACGTCCCTATTGTTCTCTGCATTTGAGTCATGGCTTGTGGCCGAACACTTCAAGGTAGAGTTTTCTTACATAGTGTACATACGCTGGTTTTTGAGTCGTAGCTGATGCCATGGATGCTTCTTTTTTCTTACAGAGGGGTTTCGATCAGCAGTGGCTGTCATTGACTTTCTCCAAGGCAATTTTTCTCGGGAATGGCCTTGTCGCTATCTTGGCTGGACTATTCGGGAATTTCCTTGTTGACACGATGAACCTTGGACCCGTTTCTCCTTTCGATGCTGCTTCGATTTTACTAGCTATAGGAATGGCCGTGATTCTATCATCGTGGACTGAGAATTACGGTGATCCTTCTGATAACAAGGACTTGCTTACGCAATTTAGGGGTGCAGCTGTGGCGATCGCTTCAGGTCAACTCAGTGATGTTCTTGATAATCTTACTGTCCTGTGTAATGAAACTAATAGTACATCCTTGTAACAATCAGATGAGAAGATTGCTTTACTTGGGGCGATACAATCATTGTTCGAAGGTTCGATGTACACGTTTGTCTTCCTCTGGACGCCAGCTCTTAGCCCGAACGACGAAGATATTCCTCATGGTTTTATTTTTGCTACTTTCATGCTTGCTTCTATGCTTGGAAGTTCTATTGCTTCTAGGTTATTAGCTCGTAACTCGGTCAGAGTTGAGGGTTATATGCAGCTCGTGTTTCTTGTTTCTTCTGCCTCTCTTTTGCTCCCCATCATAACAAGCGTACGTAACCACCAGTTTTCTGTTTTTCTTAATCAGTTAGACCATTTGAACTGCGTGTGCATAAAATGAAACTGCTACAGTTGACTAATCATTTTACTGAAATCATTTCATTACTGGTTATTGTAGTTCTTGGTGGCTCCATCAGATGTGAAGGGCGGTGGAATTTCATTTTCGGGTTGTCTTCAGCTTCTTGGATTCTGTACTTTCGAAGCTTGTGTGGGTATTTTCTGGCCATCGATCATGAAGATGAGATCGCAGTATATTCCCGAGGAGGCTCGTAGCACCATCATGAACTTCTTCAGGATCCCATTAAACATCTTCGTCTGCATAGTGCTGTACAACGTGTGTAACTTCAAAATCTTTTCCCCCTATTAACATATCAGAATCACAATATTGGGATTTAATATTTCTTTGATTTAATATTCTAGGTGAATGCATTCCCCATCACTGTGATGTTCGGAATGTGTTCGATCTTCCTCTTTATAGCCTCAGTGTTGCAGAGGCGACTTCACGCAATTGGAGAGAAACCAAGTGAGTGATATGTTTTTCCCTCCCGCGATTGCACTGTGATGTATAGTGCCATTAAGCTCAAATTTCCATCTAAATCTTATTACATCTTCTATCTCATATTTTGTTTTTGGGTCTCACTGTAAGCCATTAATACACATCATACACTCATTCTATCATGCAATTCTCCTTTAATGCCTTTCAGAGACAGAGGAATGGACCAGTCTGAAGGAGAAAAATCCCGAGGACGAAGAATTAGATGCTGCTTGATAGTTATATTTCAATCAAAGTATGTGTTCTTTTTTTTCTTTGTTTGTCCACTTACTATTACACCACACATGTTTGGCAGAAAAGATCACAGAGCCATTTTTCTATCGCTTCTGCTGCAAGGATAGTTCTGTTCTGTCTGTACTATTTAGATTCGTGCTGATCATGTTAGTAGACTTCGTTGGTCTTTCTAAATTATATAATGTAATGTTTTCTTTAAATGTAATGATTTATTTTGTAATAATTACCACAAGCATTATATGGATCCATTATTCGGAAAGAAACCCTTGCTAGTCAAGGAAAAGACCAACCATTGTATTTCTTTCCAAGTCAACCACGCCTTCAATCTATAACCAGTCCTTTTATACAAGCGAGGTTATCTTCTCTTCTTTGAGATCAGCAGCCATAGGCAGAAGAATCCATCACCAAACTGGTAAACCTTCTTCTTCTTCATCATCTTCTTCTCTTAGATGTTAGTCCTATCTCTGACAATACTATGTTATCTTTTCTTCAATTTCTCGGCTGAGTTTGTTTAGTATTATGTATATCTTCATCAGTTGAAATGGTTGAGATAAAGGGGCATCCACTCTACAGCTGCAGAAGGTGCAGGAATCCCATTGCACTCCGTGATGATCTTATTTCCAAGAAGTTCGTGGTAATAAAATACATATATTTATGCCATTTTATGTAGTAGAAGGTACGTTTATTTTCTTTTATCATAGGCAAAGAGTGGCCAAGCTTATCTATTTAGCCATGCGATGAACGTCGTTTTGGGAGCAAAAGAAGAGAAGCAGCTCATGACGGGCTATTTCACGGTGGCCGAGACATTCTGCGGCAGATGTGGCGAGGAAATGGGATGGACTTACTTGAGAGCTTTCGAACCAAGACAGAAGTACAAGGAAGGGAAGTATGTCTTTGAGCTTGCTAAGCTCTTGAAAGAATATTAGAGATCAATAACTTTCAACCTCATTTCAAGATCGATCCATGTACTTAATATCTTGAATTTGTATGTTGTGTGTTGTGTGTGTGTTTTCTGCATCTGTTCTTCTCGGACAACCATTTAGTTGGCTCAAGTGATGATGATGATGATGATGATGATGATGATGAAGATGAATGCTGATGATGAATGATGATATATCTGTTATTATGAATCTCACGTACTTAGTAGTGTACACAACAGCTACACACTTGCCCTAACATTTCATGTGATCGTAATTAATAAGAAGGGATCATGTTTGTCCCACATCTCCGATAAACTCCAATTGAAAACTATAAATTAACAACTTCGAATTAGATTAACCCCATCGGTGTAAGTGAGATTAAAGCCTCCTCTGTTCGCAACGCTTACGATATAATCCTAATTAGGGGTGGTTCGGTACGGTATACCGTACTAAAACTGTGATACCGTATACCGTACCGAAATTTCGATATCCAAAAATATCATACCAATACCATACCAAAATTTCGGTATACCTTAAATTTCGATACGGTATCATACCGAAGTTTCGGTATGGTATCGGTATCATACCTTCTATACCGTTCACATGGAGGGTTTTTTACCATGCATGTCTCGTAACTCGTTAATTCGTTGTTTTGGTTGGAATTTTTAATCAATTCAAACTCCTTAGGCCCCAATAAGATAGATTATTAATACCAAAATTTTCAAAATAAAAAGATTTTTTAACCTTAAATAATTTACATGTTTTAGCCAGTCTCCTTAGTAAGACAAAAAACTTTACATAACGACAAAATACAACTTTATATACAGATTAAGTAGAACGAAGCGGCTATATTTAAAAATTTAGTGAAGATTAACAAAAAGTAATTGCATTGCACCTTCATGCTTTCAAAAATCCTGAAAAAAAAAACATTAAAAATGCAAAAATAAACGTTACTTTGAGTTACATAAGTAAAATATGGTGGACCTAATCTTAGAAAGTTGTGTATAAGTTAATAATTTATGGTCTAAAATAAGTTTATGAAGATCCTTAATTTTTCATTTTATATTTTTGAAATAATATAATATATGTAGGTGCCTATATATATATATATATATATATATAAAATATATTAAAAATTTTGTGTTTCAGTATTCGGTATAATCGGTATACCTAATTTTAAAAAACTTTCATACCATTACCGTACCGAAAATTTTCGGTACGGTATCATACCTTACCAAAAACTTCGGTATACCAAAATTTTCGATATTTTCGATACGATTCGATACGATAAGGACGGTATTTCGGTACTTTTTCCCAACCCTAATCCTAATCGGAGAAGAAACAACTTTATTAATATCAAGTATGTACATAGGGAAACTTGGAAATCACACCAGTGGTACTAAGGAAGTACAAAACCATATTACATATTCATAGCAAACAGAAAAGAAAAAAAAATCACATCTTTTCATAACCCATTCCTTCCTTCTTCACCTACGCTCTCCGAGCCACGGCATGCTTGAAGCTCGCATAAATACCACCCTGTAATAAATATAATAGCAAAAAATATATATATAAAACAAAAAAATAGAAATCTTGAAAAAAAAAAATAGACACACACCAGACTAACCTTAATATTAAAAAAAAAAAGAAGAGGATAATAGTTAAAGCTCACCAACAACTTAGAGTTCTTGGTAGACAAACTACCAAAGAATCCCCTCCTTTTCCTAACCCTCGTCACCTTAACAACGTAGCGATCTTCGCTCCTCATCATATCTCCGAGCGTCGTGCGCGAAATCTCCGAAGGACCCCTCCCAGCCTTGTGTGCATAAAATACGATACATTTTCGTCAATCTTAATCTTTTTAGGTAAAACGATCAATGCATAAGCAAAATTAAAACTCAAGTTGTAACACTCTACGAATTCGTACAATACCTTCCCATAATTATAATCAAGATCTCCCTTGAAACCCTCCCACCTCCCCGACCAAACCTCACCAAACCCTTATAAATGGCGAGCCCATTTTCGTCATTGTCCCCTACGAAGGCGAACGTCGTGCCCTTCCTAAAGGAACAAGTGCAAGCCATCGACATGGAACGGCCCACGTAGGGCCCGTCTAGGACAGTCGTGGGCGAGGGAATTTTACTCGTTTTTTCCGCTCCCATTTTCCTCTTGCATCATCGCCGAGGTTGTCATCGTTAGCCTTGGAGGGAGTTCCAAGGATCTTATTACACTGCTCTTCGCCGGAGTATTTCCGCCGGCAGGTGGGGCCCGCGGTTTTCCGGGAACCTCCTCCCACCGGAAAGGGACTGAGACGGGCGGCCTTAGGGGAGGAGTTAGCATGGTGGTTATGGCGGATAAAGGTCGCTCTTTGGTGGCTTTATGTGGTCGGAATTTGAATAGAGAAAGCTTAGGAGTTGATGAGTTTGGGTGGTAATTATTATTATGATCATAGTTAACAAGACCATCGCTCGATGAAAGAACCATGTTTGTTGAAAAGGGTGTGATTTGTTTGTTATAGGGGCGAGCTTTATACTATATATAATGTCAATATTTACACACACATAGTTTGCATGGAAGTAATTATGTGTGTGTGTGTGTGAGTGGGGTTGGGAATTAATTGATGGTTGAGAAGTATGTAGGCTCCTCGGTTCAAATTCTTTCTTATTTTCACGGGTCAAGAAAAAAAAATGTGTAGTAACGGATAGTTTTAAGTGTTGTATGTAAGTAGTGAATACCTTAATTTTTACGGTCAATATTTGAGTAAATTTTAAGGTTTAACTTCTCATTAACGATTGAGAGAAGGCAGGTGGTATGGAACTTTATTGGATTTATGAATTAACTGAAAGTTAACGTATATGAGTTTTAATTTTTTTTGTTCGTTGTTTAAAGAGACGAAAAGTCGTGCATGGTTAGGTTATTTTAGAAGTTGAATAGATATGGGACGTTACTATAGTGCAATGAATAAATTATAACGGCATCATGCTTTTGAACACGATTTAACACATATGTAGTCGACATTGGTACGCATATAGAAGTAAGTTTGCTATAAAGACGAGTAGTTCTTATAACAGATGAGAAGAGACTATTAGGTTTCAAAATGAAACTGTATTCATGAAACTCGAGTAAAAAAAATGTCGTGTGATATTAATAGAAATTCTCAATAATACTATCATGGTGCGAGACAAAAATGGATTGAAAAAAAACGAACTAGCTCCTTATTGCATAAAACTCAATCAATCTTAAACTGTCGTATTCTCCTCTTTTAATGCATGATCCAATCAATGAGCTTCACTTGTTTTCATCTCATGTAAACACTTAAACTAGTGGACATAAACAATGCTCTTGGAATACATCTCACTAAACATTCAACGCACTGATGAAGATTGCATCATTAGGAAAAAGGGAACACACAGAGGAACTGACTGAAAACATTTCAATCCCATTTAATTGAAGCTCAATGGATAATAATTGTAAGATGTGCCAAACAGAATATATCTCTTGTCATGCATTTATAGTTTCTTACACCAAACAGTGTAACTGACGCCTACGTCTCATAAGGTTATGACAGACTTGTGGTTGTGGATGCAATGCACTGTATGGTCCCAAACCAAACAATGTAATGGGATCCTACTTTTAATCATGTTGAGAAATTTCATTCTTTAATTAATTGGCTCTGACATAAAAATATTGTTTATCCATATATTGAGAAATCAATGAATGTAGCTAGGGTTTCATGGGCGTCCAATGCTTCACACGCTGTGTCATGTTGGCTTTGAAGTTTTCCCAATACGTATATAAATTCATGAGAAGGTTCTTGATTCTTATATCAATAGCTATTGATAAATTCCAGCGGGTTTTTATTCTTTTCACATATTAATTAGTGTACTCGAAAAAAAAAAGCCTTTTGTTTAGGGGTGGCAAAATTCCCACGGTGAACCATACCCGTCAGGACCCTAGGCTATTGGGATGGGGAATCCCCGGTCAAAACGGGGATGGGGAGTTGACGGTGATTCCCCGTCGGTGAAAGAGCGGGGACGGGATGGGGATGGTAATCATGTTTTTAACCCATCCCCGCCCCGAACCCGGCCCCGTTTGAGTCAAGCGGTGATTCACCGTTGCCCGATTAGATTTATTATTAAATAACATAAAAATATTTGAATAAATGATTTTTAAAAGATCATCCTTTTAGATTACATATTATAGAAAAAACTACTCTCAATATGTATTCTTCACAGCACACTCATATTTCAATCACATATTATACTAATTTTTTATACTTCAATATCATATTTTAAATGTCAATTTGTCTATATTACTTAGTTTTTTTTTAATATACATGAATATGGGAAACCCGAATTTCCCACGGGGAACCCGGTCCCCGAATGGTGATTAACCATCCCCGAACCAACTCATGATAAGTGGTGAATTTGTGGGGATGGTATTAAGTACAAGAATTTGGTATGGGGACGGTATGTCCAATACCAGACCCGAACCCGCCCATTGCCATCCTTACTTTTGTTGGTGGGGCGCATATGTATGTAGGTATATGCATTGGCTCTCGAAAATGCGATATGTGGTTTAATTCACCTATCGAATAAATATGTAGGGACGGATACTATCGATTGATTGATTCATCCGTACTATTTTGCTTAGTAACCAAATTCCATTATCTTCATTCGAAGTCTTTTTCAAGCCCTTGTTCCACTTTCATCCCAACTTCAATAATTGAGGATTATATTAGATGCTGCAGTTCTTATGGTTCCGACACGTAACGTAATCGAACAAAAGAAACGAAACAATTATAAATGAATTATTAAACTGTAATTGTAGGGAGGGGCCTTACCCTAATTGAGAGAGACCTTCCTTCCTGTTAAATTAAATAGCTATCTTTGATGATTCACAAAAACGAATTAGACAATCTCTACCCTTCAAATTATATATATATCACCGTCAATCACATTAATCTTCCGTAGTATTCATCAAAGTGTATTATTGTCATTATTCTCACATGTAAAAATGTACACTTCGACAAAACATACACAAATGAACAACATCATGCATGCAATGAAAGCACGAAACATAAGAAAAACAAAAAAAGAAACACCAACACTCCAACCCGCCACGTGTCCTCAACTCGAAAGCCCGGCGACGAACGCCACGCCAGTCGCCGGCAACCACGACGAGCCGTAAATAAACCTAGCAACCGTAAACCTCTCCGCCTCTTCCTTCGACGTAATAACCCTAAAACCCCTCCACTTGACCCGCCCGCCCACCCCGGCCCCGGGCCCATTATTCATATACTCCCCGTAATACAGAGTATCGAGCGCGAAATTCCCGTTCCACTCCAACCACCCCCGTCGGTCCACGTGGTCGCCCAGGTAGGTCAACATGTACACCACCCTCGAGTACGTCTTCCAGGGCCGGCCCAAGAACGTCGGGTATTGGGCCCTGACGGGCTCGAGCTCGGGCTCGGCCACGAGCCTGCAGTCGTGGATTATAATCCCGGTGTTCTGATTGGGGTCCTTGCGGTTTTGGGCCGTGACCGTGTTCTTCTGCTGGGCCATGGGCTTTCGGGCGTGCAGTGTGCAGGACTGGAAGACCACCGCTGCGTTTCCGAAGATGAAGTCCACGGTTCCGTAGACGTCGCACTCGCGATAGAATTGGCGGTTCGAGTGGACGTAGAGCGTGTCCTGGTAGCCCGCGATGCTGCACCGGTAGATGACCGCGTGGTCCGACCCGACCCGAAGGGCCACCGCCTGGTGGTTGGACGGGCCTGCCGTGTTCTCGAAGGTGATGTCGCGGGCCACGAAGCCCGACCCGGTCGAGGCTGCATTTTTCAATTAATTTCTAATCCATCAATTTTTTTTGCAACTATTTTATTAACATAGTGGAGAAACTTGTAGCAATTTGTCACGTGTCAATGGTTCACGAGCATTTTCTTTGGGGATCTAATTAGTTTTTTATTTTTGTTGATAGTGATTTGTGGAGAAATAAGAACCAACGAACGCAATAGTGTGTCCTAATCCCTTTAGAGTCAGCACGATGTTTAATCGAAGGGGAAAGTGGAAAATTACTGAAAATGAAAGGGGAGAAAAAGCGTTAGAGATAACCAAAGGAATTCATTCTCACCAAAGGAAGCCGTGCGGAATGTCGTTACTTTATTCTGAACGCTTTTTGAACCCGTTATGATGGTTTTGCCCTTTCCGTCTCCTATGAGCATTATGTTGGTCTTCTTCCTTCCCACCTTCAAGTCATCCTCCTCGTACCTAAAACAATGTCCAAAACAACACAAGGTATATCAGAAAATAAAAAAAAATCAACTAAATAAATGCATATTCGATAATCACATGTTCTTAGTATGCAACCATATATGTTGCTTTCTTCACAACCACATGTATGTGATTGAAATAATCTACGTGGACATTCCATACATGTTAGATGTTTTTGTTTCAACTAGTTAGATCATGACATGTATGATCCAAAATTGACAAAAAACGTTCACAATTCATGTCATTAAGCAAGCATCATGATTCGATTGAATTCAACTAACCCATTATGCGTTTAATGGGAAAAAGAGAAAAATTAGGTGAGGTCTAATTACGCTAACACAACATGGACGGTATAGTCAATAGAGAATATATGCAAAAGAGAAACTAAAATTATATTATTACATATTCCATCGACAGACTAATGTTACACTAAACGCCGTTGAATGACGTCATAATCTCAAGTTCAACACACGGCACAAATAGTCGTGAATGTGACGATTTCGATATGATGATTCTATCCTCCGTCCCAGTAACTTTTGTACATATTACTAAATCGGACGTCCCACTATCTTTTGTACATTTCCATATTTAGTAAAAAACTATCACACACAATCAATATAATAATATTAAATATTCTTAAAAGACGTGTCACACCACACACCTTTCTACCTCTATATTATTAAAATATTCAGTTTCTTAAAACCCGTGCCGGAATACAAATGTACATATCTTATAGGGACGGAGGGAGTATATAACTTTCATATCGATATAAAAGTTTCATATGAGAACATAGAAATAGCAGGGAATCATTAAAAAAGGCAGTGATTTATGGAAAAGGCCACAAAAGGGAATTATATTCTAAGATTCTTTATTCGATAAACCTTTCCCAAAATTAAAAAAGCAGGTAAATTTACCTTCCTGCCCTCACGTAGATGACGAACCTTCTATTTCCATTATCCGGCGCCTTCTTAATCGCCTCTTGAATCGTCTTCAACGCGCCGCCCTTACCGTCGCCGGAGACCACCACGTCGGCGCTGATCTCCGATGCAGGCGCGTCCACCAACGCCCGATCTCTCCTCGACAGCCACGCCGGGAATCCGTCTTCTGCCCCGCCGCCGCCGGCGGCCGACATCAGACGGCGGCGATTCTCCACCGACGCGTCGCTGGACAGTTCGTCCATGGCCGTGTAGATTGCGAGGCTGTTGCTGACGTGCTCGGCGAGGTCGCTGAGCTTTTCCGACATGTGGTTTTTCACTTCACCGTCGTCGATTTCTCCGAACCCTTCTGCGCACGTGTCTTGGTTGGTTAGGGCGGAGCTCAGCCATGTCCGTACGTCGCTTGAGGTGGCTCCGCCGTCAACGACGGAGGAGAGAGAGCGCGACAGTAGGTCTATGGAGTCGCCGAGGAGATCGATGCAGTCCTCGTATGCTGACCTGTCATTACATTAAAAACATATATATACTATTTATATACATCCCATCAAAACAATATACATTCACTAACAATTAATATTCAGTCGTATCACATCCTTGTGAAAAATTAAATAAGTGCAGTACTTTTCTAAATTAATCTCATAAAGCCTACTAAATTTTCACCTTCGTTTCAGCCACACATTAATTGGATTGAAATGTAATAATCACGAGAAGACTAAATAATACCCTATTGACAAATAAAAACAAAATGACTAACAAGTCAAGTAATCTACTTCGAAAACTGTGTGGCCCTTTCAATTTCCACGACTTCGCACGTACTATATAATTAAAATATACTGCCTATGAAGTCAAGTCACAACAAACGTCGTCGTTCGTCGCAAGAAACACAAGAAAGAAAAAGAAACAGAAGTAAAAACGTTAACTAAAAACCGACCTTGCAAGAGAATCCATCTCAAGATTATTAATCTCAGACACAGAATAAAAAGCCCTTCCTACGTTTCGCAGCGTAACATTCACGGAGATATGAACGAGCTCGTCCTCCGACGCCACGTCAGCGCCCGGGAAATCCAAGAGAGAGTCGAGGCAAAGGGTTTGGTACAGCGTGTGATTGCACGCGCGAGACATGGCCTGAGACGGTCGCCGGTGCCGCGCGTGATCGCCGCCTCTTTCGGCTCTGATCACCACCACCGCGACGACGGCCAGGGCGGCGCACGCCGCCACTGTTACGGCTGTTATTACCAGTAAAAACTTGAGTTTGGACTTCTTCTTCGCCTGAGGGGTAGGGCTGATCGTGGTGGGTCGGGTCGGATTGTGTTCGGGTTTAGGGTCGGGGTTTCGAGCTTGTCGTAGCCCATTTCGGATCTGACTGAGGAGAGTGAGCTGAGTTTGGTCTGATATGATTGTTAGGGTTTCTTAGTATGTATGGTAGCTTTGATTGAGTCGGCTATTATATAGAAGAATTGGATCATTAGATTATTTGGATTATGTAATAAGTATAATTATGATAAAACTATCTTCTTGACGTGTATATGAATATGAAATAAAGGGAAAAGTGTAGTCCTACGTGTATGATAGAGTTATTGCTAGTGAAGAAAGTTGTAAAATTGAAAGGGTCGATAGAGATTTATTTTAGATGCTTTAGTATTACCGTAACGTTCCAAACAATTTATGATGGCAAAGTTGACTCTAGAAGCACAAATCAAACATATTTTACATTAATTAATTATTTCCCACTGTTTATTTCCTTTTGTTAATTAGCTCTTGTGCAGTTAGTTACGTTCGAATAAGCTTCGACTAGAATATACTTTGGCCAATTTATGTTATTATATATATATATATTTGTATTAAATCAAGTTATTTACACCTTATGGGCTTTCTCCGACCACAATAAATAGTGCATTTTCCATATAAAAGGGAAATTAATTATATTATCAAGTGTCCAATTATGAGCTCATTAGACAACGACTTAACGTCGTGGAGCTGTGGTGGGTGTGAAGTCGATGTCTGTCTAATTGGAGGATTAGCTGCCTTCTACTAGAGTTTCGAAGTGTGTTATTTCCTATTGTTTTTTCTTTTATTTCTGCATATTTATTTTTTCATTAAATGAAGAAATAGTTTCTTCGATTAAATTTCAAGAATCGTACAACTCCCCACATTCGAGAAAAAAAAATTATTACGCGACATAAAGCGACTTGTGGATTTAATTTATGTAGGCGATTCTTTCCACCTTCATGTGTCCATTGCCTTTGGTTGAGAAGTCATACTCTTAGAAAACCATTCGCCAATGAGGAAAGAACATGAAATCAAAGAAAAATGAGAAATTCTAAAGCCCCTATATTATAATAAATATATTGGGTCGACTCCATGTAGTGTAGGTAGCTACGAAGTCTTGGATAGAGATGAAGTTGATGTTATTCAGCTATATATTTCTCATGGCATTTCACTTGAAATGAAATACTAAGTTTTTGTGTTCTTAAGAGTAAGATATCAACATAGATCGATCCGTAATTCCTTCTTTGAAGTGCTTTTTTGTTCGTTTTTGTGTCAATATTTCTTACAACTCGTTCTCTAACGGCCAATGTAGGGTGTGCCAGAAATACTAGTTGAGAGAAATCATAGAAAAAATAAACTCCTTATACAACTTTCAGCAAAGCAAAGAGATAAAAAAAATACTAATGTCCAGTCGAAAAACTTCAGGTCAAAACAATTAGCATGTACGTATCATGAGATCCCTAAAGACGACGATCGACCTTTCTGACTAATGTTTTCCGAGCTAATTAGTCAGTCGCTCGCCGATAATTAACGACGTTACAAAACAAATGCATAAAGCGCCCATTTTTCGTTCTCGCATGGCCAACTATATATGATGCTGTACAAAGATATTAACATCATTTGATGGCGAAAAAAAGTAACTTACGCCAATATGAGTTGTTCTTCTTCGACCTGCTGCTGCTGCTGTTGTTGATCTTCAGAAAAACGTCCTTGGCTGTTGCTGCTGTAAGGAAGAAGCACTCGCCTTATTTCCTCCGAGCTTAGGGTTTCGCACTCCAAAAGCGCATTGGCTAAAGCATGCAGCGCTTTCTCATGCTGTGGAGGAAAGCGATTTTGGTCAAGATTACGAAGTTTTTCATGGTCTCCGAGCGAAATAAATAAGCCTACCTTTCTCAAGAGGGCTTTTACGCGATTATACGCATCCCTTAGCAGCTTCACAACCTAAACGACCGATGCATACAGCATTAATATCGAGCGACAAGGGCGAAAGAAAATAATATGATGCCCAGAAAAAAAAAAAATCGTACTTCAGCGTCTATACGAGACTGCATTTCTGAGCCGGGCCTTTCCTTGATATGAACGGGCCCGATTTCATCGCTCATCCCACATGACGATACCTTCAGTAAAAAAAAAAATGTGATTAAAAAATAGTACTGCTTTCATTAGAGAATCATCATCTTCATACCATGTATTGAGCGAGCTCCGTAGCCGTGTTAAGATCGCTGCTTGCCCCAGTGGTGATGTGATCTTGTCCGAATATGAGCTCTTCGGCGACTCTACCTCCCATGCAAACGTCGAGGCGGGCCAACAACTGCTTCTTGCTGATCGAAGTCTCGTCGTTCGAAGGAAGCTGAGTCACCATTCCAAGAGCAGATCCGCGTGGCATGATTGTCGCCTTGTGAATTGGGTGTGCGCCTTCGGTGTTTAGGGCGACGATGGCATGGCCACTCTCATGGTACGCAGTAAGCTTGCATCAATTAAATGAAATGAAAAGAGTTACGTACACTCTCTAATTGAGTAAATGAAGAAAAAATAGTTACCTTTTTGGATTCTTCAGATAGAAACATTGTTTTTCGTTCTGTTCCCATCATGATTCGGTCTTTGGCAAACTCCAACTGTGATGAATTCAGCTTCTCAGCACCTTCAACAGCAGCCTTGATAGCAGCGATGTTCACCAAATTCGCAAGATCTATACATTGGGAAGAAATGTATACAACTGATGTAAGAACTCTGACAAGCTCGGCATATTGAGTTCAGACGATATAATTTTCCTCGGAGGTATAGTAGCTAAAGCTTTTAACATACCTGCTCCATTGAATCCTGGAGTACCCCGAGCAATTGAGTTGACATCTACATCATTTGCCAGAGGTTTGTCTTGTAAATAGAGCTCCAAGATCTCTTGACGGCCTCTTATATCTGGATTTTGAACGACGATCTAGAAAAACACATTTAAAGGAAATTACTTACTGTAAGAAGGAGGAACAATGTTGACTTAAATGACCACCGAGTCCAACATCTCATATGCCACTAGAGAGAGAGAGGGAAAATCAACTAACATGTCTGTCGAATCTACCCGGGCGGGTCAAGGCTTGGTCAAGTATATCGGGCAAGTTGGTTGCAGCCATTACAATGATTCCCTACACAAAGGTAAATTTTGACTCCACTAGAAGTACAGTTGATTAAAGTGAATGATTATATGAGGCATACCTCGTTCTGCTCGAAACCATCCATTTCCACCAGTAATTGGTGCAGCGTTTTCTTAGTATGACCTTCCCATTGCTTCCTTGTTGATCCAACAGCATCGATTTCATCGATGAATACGATGCATGGAGCCTATCAAATATATGGAATGAGATATTGGCATGAGTTATAATTTCTGTGCAATGGTGAAATTTATTTTACCTTCTTCTTAGCTGCTTGGAACAATGATCTTACACGACGAGCACCAACCCCAACAAACCTAGCATCGTGGAAAGAGTGTCATCAATTTGGGCAAGAACGTCAGATTACACGACATAAATAGTCAGAATGTTAGATTTCTATACAAAGGGGAGAATAAGATTTCTATGTACAAAGGGAAGAAATGTTTAATACTAATAGTTTTCCCATAAGAGTTGATGAACTTATATGCACTCCTGCTTACATTTCTTCAAATTCTGAACCTGCTCTGTAAAAGAAAGGTACCCCAGCCTCTCCAGCAATCGCCTTTAAAATTCATGAATTCCATATTAGACATGTCTGGTGACACTTTTGAAATGATTCAGAGGACAATTAAAACCGTTAAAAATTATTACATCATGGCAACGCATACCTTGGCAAGCAGAGTTTTTCCAGTCCCAGGAGGTCCAGTCAGAAGAATTCCCTGAGATTAAAAGCATGTCAGGGAAACAATCAAGTCCAGAAAGAGTGATTCCGTTAAAACATTACATAACATAAGTACACACCTTCGGTAATTTCCCGCCCAATCGAGTGAACTTTGAAGGATTTTTGAGATATTGAACGACCTCCTCAAGCTCTTGCTTGGCATCATCACAACCCTTCACATCCTTAAATGTCTTGACATTCTGTCACCATCAATTGAAACGATATTGATTGTCAATGCGAATGAATATGATTCATGAAAAGAGGGTTCGCATCGGCTCGTTTATGAGCCGATTCACAATTCATATTACAAATGGTGAAGTTGCAAATTCATTGAAATAAAAGAAATGTTGAAGGACAACAAGAAGCAAAAAATTGGAGACATATTATACATTCACCTTTTCCGGTACTATTTCTTTGTTTATGTCTTTTGGAGCATATGAAGAACTCGAACCAACTCCAGGAGTTCCTATCCCGCCTAAGCTTCCAATATACTTTTGAAGAGCAGCAGCCCCCATTACCCTATAAAACAGCCGATGAATGAAGAAACGGAAATAGATTAGGAGTTCTAAAATAGTTATTCGAGTATGTGAGAGGAATAGCTAAGCAAATATCCATGCATGGCCACGTCTGGTCTCCCGTTCAACCGAGCAAACCAAAAATAGACGGTTAACACAGAGGATTCAACAGCCTTTTTGAAGAAGATAGAGATCATACCACACCAATCCCACGGCTACAGTAAAAACGATTGTTGATATGACTTCTTGTGCAAAACGTGATGACTTGTTTGGCATCTTTGGACCGACCTAAATTGGAAAAAAGTGTTTGCATATCTTTGCCAATCTAAGT